>JAADXW010001173.1:0-11396 GCA_023337975.1 Phytopythium ostracodes
ATCGGGATAAACCCGGCAGTTCGGGCGCGGTAAGTGAGCTGGGCTGTCGGGCCGTCCGAGTCGTTGCTGTCAGGTGCTGCTGATTTTACTGTGGACTGGAACGACGCCGTGGGGCCAGCTGGCGACAGACTAGCATACTCCGCGGCATCGACGGCTTCCTCGTCTGCATTGTCGTCATCAGAGACACCTACACTGCTGCGATTCAGCGCCGTCACTGCGTTATCGGTGTCGTTTGTCTTGACATCGTTCGCCCTGGCGCTCCTCGCACTGTTGCCAACGCTCTGAGTCGTTGCCATCGATGCGGTATGTGCGGTGATGTTAGAAACCGGAGCTAGGGGCACGAAGTCCGACGAGTCCCGCCGAGCATACATGAGTCTGCGCTCCGTGCTGATCTGCAGCAGTCGTTTGCGGTCCTCCCAGGAGATGCCGATGGCGTTGTTGTTCTGCCAATGGTGGACGAGCGTCTGCTGCTTGTTGACGGAGTTGAGGATGAGCGTGCGCACCTCGTCCATGACGCCCGGGAAGGTTGTCTCCAACGTCTCCAGGAACTCACGCGGCAGCAAGTAGGTGCCGGTGGGTCGCTGCGCGAACGCGTTGTACTGCGCCGCCGTCTGGGTCAGGATCTCCTTATACCCGAAGAACTCGCCCTCGTACAGCTTGGTGATCGTGCCCTCGCGTATCGCTGACGGCTCGTTACTTCTACTGGACGACGCGCTGTTGGCTCGATTGTTGTTGCTCAAGACCGACGGCAGCTGCGGCCTGCCCATTTGCAGCACGCTCTTAACCACAACTGTCCCGCTCATGATGAAGAAGATGCCGCTGACGGGGTTGCCCTGATAGACCAGCAGGTCACTGGCCATGAAGAACTGGGGCACAAGCTGCGGCAGCACGAGCGTGAGGAACCACTTGGGCTTCTTATCGAAGAAGCGCACGTTCGAGAGCACGCTCGTGTTGAGGAACAGGATGAGCTCGCTGCGCAACGAGTAGCTGAGCGCATCGAAGAGCGCGTGCTCGTTGAAGAGCGTCTTCTCGCCATTGACGAAGCGCAGGTGCTCGTGACACGCGACGATGAACTCGTTCGATACGCCGCGCTCCTTGATGTACGCGTTGACCTTCTGGCCCATGAGGTGCTCGCGGTTCATGAGGCTCTTGGAGTTGCTGACAACCTCGATGACCGTGCCGACGACGTAGCCGAAGAGCGTCGTGCCGCCGATGAAGACAAAGATAGAGAACGCCTGCTCGTCCGAGTTGGTGGCGCTGATGTCACCGAATCCGACGGTCGTCATGGTCACGATCGCCCAGTAGACGCTCGCAATGTACTTGGAGTATATCGACTCCGAGTCGAGGTGGATGCGTCGCCACCACACGCTTTTGCTCTCGTCGTGGTTGGCCGAGAGGTAGTACCAAAAGCACCCGACGTAGTGCGCGATCATCAAAACAGGCGCGAGTAGCTTGAGCAGTCGCACCGTGTCGACGCTAATGTCGAGCTCCGCGGCCCACTGCGCGTTCATTCGCAGCAGTTTGGACAGTCGAACGAGTCGCAGCAGCTTAACAAGTTTGACGGTACGGATGAGCTTGAGCGACCGCACACTGCTTCCAACGGATTCGACGACGAAGTCGAAGGGCACAGTGGAGATGGCGTCGACGAAAAAGGTTGTCTTGAGGTAGTGCGCGCGGATCTGGCGGTGGCCAACCACCTCGACGCCCGTGTCGTCCACGTATGTGGTAACGAAGCTCAGCATGACGTCGAGAAGGAACATCACGTCCGTGATTCGGTCGGTCGAATACAAAAGGGAAGTGTCCTCGACGTCAAACGCAATGCGGAACGGGACGCCGATGGCCGTGACCAGCACGAGGGCACCGATCAGCACGTCCCACGCGATGCGTCGCTTCGAGTAGTGATGGATGACGCTCCAGTGCGTGTGGAACTCGTCCGCGACCGGCGATGCTGCGCTCATTTGCTGCATGTTGCCAGCCTCGACTGCACTCACATGCGGCGATGAGATGGACTTGCGGTGCCGGTACTGCAGGAACGGCTCGTGGTTGTTCGTGCGCGCGCTCTGTTGGACGGATCGCAGCGCGCGCTGCTTCTGCAACACTCGTCGTCCGCGCCGCGCCGACTCTTCATATCGCGCGGCCAAGATGGTCGCGAGGTCGACGAGGTACTTGTGCGCTACGGCGCACTTCTGGACAGCCGCGAGCAGCTCGGAGCTGCGCATGGCGTACAGTTCGGTCTTTAGCACCGAGCGGTATGTGTGCATGTACCTCCGGCGTGGTGATACCAAGTACTCGATGCCGCAAATGTCCCCGGGCGCGAGTGAGCCGACGATAATGTTGGCGTGAATTGTCTCGACGGAGCCGTCGGTCACGAAGTAGAGCTCTTCCCACACGCTTTCGGCGTCAACCAGCGTCTGTCCGGCGCTGAGCACGATCGGCCGGAGGCGTGGCACAGCGTAGACAAAGAAGTCGACCGATGTGACGCCGAAAAAGGGGAACCGCTTTACAAAGGGCTCCATGGACGCGGCGAGGATCTCGTATTGAAGGCTCTTCGGGAAGCGCTGCAGCAGCCGATCTTCCTTGAACACTGTGCGTCGACTCCAATGGTACTCGAACTGCGAGATCACACGTTGTCTCAGTCGGCGGGGAATCCCGCGCTTGAGAAGGAACTCCTTGGTCTCCTGCAGCTTGAACTTGAGCTTGATGCCGCGTGGATTGTAGTTGTCTGTCAGCATCTGGATGTTGGCGATGATCATACCGACACTGACGGAGCCAAGGCACGCGATGGCAATGCAGTAGATCCGCTCGCTATCCGTGACGCCGAAAATGTCGCCGTATCCGACCGACATCATGGTATTAGATGCCCAGTAGAAGCTCATGAGGTACGGGTGTTCCAGTCCGTCCGGGTGCAGCTCGTTGACCCAGTTGATACCGGTCGGGTCCCACGTGTAGAAGAAGTACCAGCCGCACGAGACGAGGTGCGTGACGAAGATGATGACCAGCAGGCTCTTGATCGTCTGGAGCACGTGCGCGTTTAGTGCGTCCATCTTGAACGCCTCGACTGCGCGCTTGAGGCGCAGCAGCCGCATCAGCTTGAGCAACCGGAAGAGTCTCACTGTGCGCAATAGCTTGAGCGTCAGCAGCGATGAGGATGCCGTGGATGTGAGGAACTGCAGGAACTGGTCGAAGGGCACGGTCGACGCGATGTCGAAGACGAACCAACTGCGCATGTAGCGCCAGCGGATCTTGGACAGCTCGTGCACGAACACGTCTTCGTCGTAGTAGCCCGTGAAGAAGTTGAACACGACGTCAATGCCGAAGCTTACATCAAAGCTGTAGTTGAGCCACTGCTCCCACGTGTCGAGCTCAATGCCAAAGCCGATGCGGTATGGCACGAGTATGACTGAGTAGGCGATGATGAGACCGATCCACAGATCCCAGCGCACTTTCCACGTCGCTCGAGGCATGATGGTCCACTTGAAGCTCTGGATCACCTCGGGCGCGACAGGCGCCGCCACAGCCTCGTGTCTGTGGTGATGCAAATGATGACTTGAGAAGCTCGAGAAGTTCGACGGATGGAAAGATGCTCGCGCGGTGTCTTTGAGCATTTGCCGCAATGCCAGCGGCTTGACCATAGACCATTGCGCGCTAGACTTCGTGCCTTTCGCTTTGCCTCCGCTGCCGTGCTTCGGACGATGCATGGACGTTTGCGCGCGCTGCAGCAGAGTGAAGCTGTTGTTGTTCTTTGCGCCTGGGTTATTGTCGCTAGTACTTGTCGAGTTGACGGGTGACAGCGATCTCCGTTGCGGCGGTCGCAACGGTGTGACCACGGTCGACCCACCCAACGTGGGCGATGGCGATCCAGCGTTGTGAACTTTGTTTGAGTGCGTCTGCCATTGCAGTGACGCCTGCAGGTGTTTGAGCATCTCCAGCCCCGGTCAGCTCGATCTGCGATGTGTCGTTTGTTGCGTTCAGCTCTCAGTCCCAGCTCCGCGTCATTCACTGAGCTTGCACGACTCGCCGGGCCTCGTACATCCACGCGCGCCGCAAGCAACAGACAGGGGCGTCCAGAGACGCACGGGCGAGCCTTGACTGGTGCTGATGTCTCGCACGTGCGCTGCGTCCGGCGTCTGTTCTTGGAGTTGACCAGAAGCGTCAAAATTGGCCTGGGAACACTGCGCCCGTGTCTTTTCGGGTCGTTTTATCGCCTGGCAGCTCTAGAAGAGGAGAACGCCGCTCTCGATGGTGACGTAAAAATAGACGTGATGGGAAAGGTGCAAAGGCTAAAAATGAGCGAGACGGTTATCCTTACCAACGGGAAGCGAAGCGATGGCCGGGTTTCTATGCTGGATGAGGCAGGGGAAGCAGCAGGCTCTCTTCATATCAACTGAGGTGCTCGTCAAAGGGCAGCGATGCGAACGCGAGCAGCGATAAATAGCGGCGACTGTTTTTGCCTAGCATGCATATAAATGCGCGTGCGGTCAGTCAACAGAACAATACTGCCACGACATGCATGTGCTGGGTGGGATTCGGTTCGTACCAATGCCAAGCAGTAGACGACGCGACGGCTTTCCTGTTATCAATTACCCAAACACCAAGTCCAAGCGATCGCATCTCGAGAAAGAATCCACGCTGGAAGTCAAGACCGCAGCATGTCTGCAGGTTGCACGAGATTAGAAGACAGCGCAGAAGTTCATTACACAATTCATAGCAGCACGAGCGGAGGTACCATGTTACGCTGGTGCTCAGAAGGGCATCTTCATGCCCATCCCGGCGGCCATCTTGGCCATGTCGCCGAGCGCACTCGGGTCCATGTTCCGCATCTGCTGCATCATGCGCATCATGTTCTGGGGGCCGCCCATCTGCGCCATCATCTTGGGGTCCATCGCCTTGGAGAGCTGCTGCATCACGGCGTTGGGGTTCCGCGCCATCTGCTTGCCGAGCGCCGCATCGCCCGTCTTCATGAGACCGCTCTTGCCCATGCGACTCACAACCGTCGCAAACTGCTTGTGGCACTTGATCAGGAACTCGACCTCGTAGAGTTGGCAGCCAGAACCACGCGCGATTCGCGTTTGCCGCGAAGGCGTGAGCTGAACAAGTCCGTCCAGCTCAGCGTCCGTCATACTGTCCATCATGAAGAGGAACCGCCGCAGGCGCTTGGAGGTCTCTTCCTCGCCGCCGCCCACCGAGTTCATCATCTGGCTCATACCCTGCATACCGGGAATCATGGACATGACCTTGCTCAGCGGCCCCATCTTCATTACGCTCTGGAACTGCTTGTACATATCGCGCAGCGTGAACTCGCCCTTCTGGAACTTCTGGACCATCTCCTCCTGGTTGTCCAGCATGCCGCTAGTCTTGACTTCCTCCATGAGTCCGCGAATGTCGCCCATGCCCATCAGACGGCTCACAAAACTCTGCGCGTTGAAAGATTCGAAGTCCGAAAAGTGCTCGCCTTCACCGTAGAAGATAATCGGCGAACCGGTTGCCGCGACAGCACTGAGCGCACCGCCGCCCTTGGCGTGACCGTCGAGCTTCGTGATGATGACCGACCCGACGTCGACCGTCTGCCGGAACGCGGACGCCTGGTCAAACACCGCCTGACCAATGGTCGAGTCCATGACGAACACCACGTCGTCGGGCTTGACCGCTGCAGCGACCTCGCGCATCTCGGCAAACAGGTCCGCCTCCTGCTTGTGGCGACCACTTGTGTCGACCAGGATGAGCTCGTAGTTCTCGGCGCGGAACTGCGCCACACCTTCCTCGGCGATGCGCACCGGGTCGGCCTCCGTGTAGCTACCGTAGAACGGGATGCGCAGCTTGGTGGCGTTCTGCTTGAGCTGGTCGAACGCGCCAGCGCGGAACGTATCCGCGCATACCATGCACGTCTTCCAGCCCTTGCGCTGGTAATAGTGCGCATACTTGGCGATGCTCGTGGTCTTGCCGCTGCCCTGCAGGCCTACAAACATGACCACGTTGTTGTGTCCCTTGCGCAGCTTGTACGGCTTGGCCTCGGGCTCGAGCATCTGCACGAGCTGGTCGACCACGGCCTTCTGGATCAGGCGGCGGCGGTTCGCGCCCGAGGCGCCGTCCTCCAGGTTGACCGCGAGCTTGACATTGTCGCGCAGCTGGCGCACGAGCTTCACCTGCACGTCCGACTCGAGCAGCGCGCCGCAAATGTCCTTGAGGATCGCCGAGAACACCTCGTCGTCCACCACCGTTGTGCGGTTCAGCTGCGCCAGCGCGCCCTGCAGCTTCGACCCCAGCTCCGCGAGCACCATGCTGCCTTTCTTCTACTTGGGTTCTCTATGGGGGGGGAGGCACGAGACGCCGCCACTAGTGATCACTCGTGTCGTGTCGGCCTTTCTCGCTGGGTTTCCCTTCTGTCGCCCCGCCCCCCTCTTTCCTCCTCCCTCGAGACTTCCCCGAGGTTTTTCGTAAAAAAGGAAATCAAGGTTTTAACTTTATGGTGTTATAGCAACATTTCTGCAGCGTAACCAAGTAAAGTTGCGCATCGAAGTGATTGTCACTCCCATGTTGATCTGCCATCCCTTCTCGACGACAGTTGGAATTCCTTCGTGCTCGGGCCGAGAACCTCCGAGCGACGCGAGAAACCTCGACGACGGCGACGCTGGCGGCCTCTGCGTCCGCGCTCAAGCGCCTCCTTTCTCTCAGCTCCCGCGCCTCGCAGCGCCTCCTGGGCTCGTCTTCGTCTCGCACGATCTTCATCCGAACCATGTCGAGCAGTGGGGACAGCGCGTCGCTGTCGGACGCCGAGTGGAAGCAGCGGCTGACGCCCGTACAGTACCAGGTGCTGCGGCTCAAGGGCACGGAGCGCGCCGGCACGGGCGAGTACAACAAGCTCTACGATGAGGGCACGTACGTGTGCGCCGGCTGCAAGAACCCCGTGTACACGTCCCAGACCAAGTTCGACTCGGGTTGCGGCTGGCCCGCGTTCTACGAGGCCATCCCCGGTGCGATCAAGGTGGGTGATGCAATGGCGTGCTGCGATACTGTGCTGCCGGGCTGATTGCTTACATCTGGTCGATGCTTTTGCGTGCTCTGACAGGCTGTTCCGGACGCTGACGGTCGCCGAACAGAGATCATGTGCGCCAAGTGCGACGGGTAAGCCGGCACGTTCATGTGATGCTGAGAGCCAAACAATGTCTAACACTGGCGCCAACTGCAATCGCTGCGCAGGCACATGGGTCACGTGTTCAGGGGCGAGGGCTTCAAGACGCCGACGGACGAGCGCCACTGTGTGAACAGCGTCTCGCTCGTGTTCCAGCCGGGCGACGCGCCGTCGCAATGAGCAGGTGGACGTGACGTGGAGGTCTAAAGGCAAAGATCAAGATTGCAGCGCACCAGGCACATAAGCGAGGACCAATCATCGTACCAGATAGCTGTAAAGCAGACCATATAGCGGTCTCGATTTGGCTGTTAACCCAGTGACCAACGGGTGCCGCAGTGCCTTCTTCGCTCAGTGGGCGACGCGCCGCCCGTATTTTGTCTGAGAAGAAGTACCTCTTTATCAAGACAAGTGCCTACTGTTGAGCTGCAGACTTCACATACGATGAAGGGTAACGTGAAGCCGAAGACAGCCCAACCGTGAGAGCGTTCATCACGCAGAGAATAACTCTATGACGCATTGACAACGCGTGGTCTGGACATGCCATCGACGACACACACACGACGCACATTCATGAGTTCTATCGGGAAGACGTGCCATCTTGGATCCACGTTAAACCGAAGGTGTAGTCATAGCCTGGGGTGAGTCCCAAAAGGTCAGGCCATGAACCGAGGTAGGCAGGGCGGGATTTGTACCTCCAATAGCACAAGGGCCGTACCGAAATGCGTGAGGTACGTCTGCGCGTTGAACAGCATCCAAAAGATCAGTTTGGACTGGACGCCGCCCCATTGACGCTCGAGCACGAACGCGAGATGCTTGACGGCCGAGACGTGCAGGTACCGGTGGAGCGCCCAGCACAGCAGAAGCAGACAGAGCACCTGGAACAACAGGTAGCTCGCGGCGCTGACGAGGCTCCAGAGTACGAACGAGAGCTCGATCCACCCGAGCTGGGCGTAGTAGACGCGGTTCGGCAGGAAGAACGTCAAGATCACGAAGAAGCCTGGGGGGGACACCCACTCATGGAAGCAGCATGGAGATGACCCTCACAAACCAACAAGGATCGACTCACAATGAATGACCGGGATGACGACCTCGACGTAGCTCAGTAGCAAAGTGTACTCGAGTCTGTACAAGAACCGGCGCGCCGTCTCCTCGTACTCGTTCTCTGACAGAGACCACAGTTTTTCAAGCGCTGGCCGATAGGCCTCGGCTCCGTGACTTGAAGGAGCTTGGTGAACCCGGGGTGCTGCTAATCGCAGCACGGAACGCTGTGCCTGGGCGATCGTGCGAGCAACGACCTGTGAAGACTTGACAAGGCACGAGGTGGGTGGAGGGAAAGCCACGACCGGGTCTGGTGGGGCAGCATCCTTGACGAGAGCATTCGGTGGAAACGGCGACTCCAACCTGGCCGGTTCGCGGGTGGCCTCTTGCTTCTTTTGTATCAGATCCGTTGTGCTGGAGGGGCCGCCATACAACGCGCCAGCTTGTTCCAGCACATGCGAAGCTCGGCATGCCTGCGGGCTGCTCGCGGTCTCCACCATCCCAAGAGGAACAACACCGTGTGGCTTTGGCCGGTCGCATCCAATGTCGGCCCGTATCCCTTCGAGCTGCTTTCGCATCCGTCGGATCCCCATCACGGTGAAAATTATGTTAAAGATGTCCATCAGCAGAACGCTGGAGTACCCGGCGAAGGCACTCGACTGCATTGAGAACGAGAAGCACAGCAAGCTGAACACGTCCGCGTTGAACGTCACCACTTCGGGAGCTTCGTCGCGCAGGTGCCGTGTCGCCCAGCTGAATCCTGCGCGGATCACCAGTTTGATCACGGGCAGCAGCAGTACCAGCATATACTTCACAATCGGCGAGGGCAAGGCGCGGATGTAGAGGTAGACCGGATGGAGCATCGTTATCAACACCTGCCCAGCGCACATTTTGAGCGCGTCGGCGAGTTGCTCGCGGTACTGGGCGTCTTCGCGCGCGTGAGGTCGACACATCAGCTTGAATGCCGCGAGCAGACACGGCAGCCACCCGGGAGAACCCAAGAAGGCCGTGAATGGAAACGGGAACCCGACCCGGAGCGCTAGACAGTAAAACGCACCAGTCGAGACGCCAGCAGCCACGGTACACAGCATGACGAGCGACTGTAGGACAGTCGAGCCGTCGGAGCGAAGCGCTGGAACGTGTGCATGGCGACACCAGCGAATATGCTGTTGGTGGCAAACACCCGCGCGACGAACCAGCGATTGCGCTCCAGTCCATCGAAAGACTCGTCGAGGCGCACGGAGTCGATCAGCATCGTCACGACAAGGCACGGAACGGGCGTGAGGAAAACGACACCGATCGCTCGGAGCCAACTGGTCTCTCGCTCGTACTCGACGAGCGCCTGCAGCCGAGCGGACGAGTACTGGCCGTGGTACTTGGCTTGGATCCACGTCGAGAAGCGCGAGATGTGGCGCAACACGATACACGCCACACGGCCAACCGCCACCAACATCGCGATGGCAGATCGATACGACACAGGGGTCGCCGCCGCCAGCATTGCGATGGCCGATCGACACGCCTGCGGTGCTTGTCGAAGCATTAGCGCGTCGACGTGAGTGGGGACTTGATCGTTAGTTTGCCAGCAAGAAATATCGCGAGTGGGTCGAAAATAGCCAACGCCCTGGCTTAATTTTGTGGTGGTTTGAGCACGTCGACGAGCACAATAAATATGGCGCAGCCTGCGATTGATGGCGCCATACCCGTTCACAGCAGCGTGTCGTCCTCCAAGTCGCTCTGGTCGTCAAAGGCGCAGTCCGCCGTCAGCCGACTAACTTCCCACGAGTGCAGCTCGTACTCGCGTCCGTCGCGCCGATGAGTCGTTGGCAGGATCCAGTCGATCACGGACGGGCCGAAGACGACCCGCGCGTTCTTCTTCCAGCCGCGGTTGAACGGGAACATGCGGCCGTAGATGTGGCACTCGATGGTCGTCGACCCATGCACGAGAAGGTACGAGTGCAGGAGAATGAAGATTAGCAGGCTGAACGCGAGCGCGCCGGCCAGCACGAAGCCCACGAGCGCGACGGCCGACGGGCTGCCGGGAGACCCGCTGCTGCTGAAGAGGGAGTCGCGGAAGGGCGGGAAGAGCGCGGCGACGATCATCACGAGCGCCAGGAAGCTGTAGACGACGAACTGGAAGAAGAACTTGTAGTTGTTCTCGCCCACGCAGTTGCCCACCCACGGGCAGTGGTGATCTGCCAGCGAGCGTGACATCAAGAACCGACGTGTTGCGTTAGTTTCCAAGGGCTAACGACCCATCATTGGCGCTTGCCTTGCTCGTGACGCACCCATCTTCAGCACGCACTTGTTGCAAAAGCTGCAGTGGTGCGCGCGGAACGGCTTGGGCTGCTTGCAACGCCGACATGGCGGCATGAGCGCGCCGCATGACTTGCGCAGCGAGTCGACACCGCCCTCTTCGACCGCGCGCTGGATCGCGTCCCGGATGCGGTCCACCACCTGTGGCGTGACGTATCCCGGGTCTGTCAAGTCAAGGCGTCGTGTAGTGAGGTGTGTGCGCAGATAGATCGCCAGACAGCCAGCCTTAAAAGGGAGACGGACGCACCTGTGAACACGACCTTGTAGTATGCGACGAGCAGGCAGCCGAGCAGAAAGTGGAAGAGCGCGGCCTCTAGCAGACTCGCCATGGGCGACAGCAGGTCGTCGCCGCCGCGCGCCATCGCCGGCAGCAGATGCTGCGAGTAGTAGACGTAGTACTCGACCGCGATGATGGCCGCGACCATGGTGACCGGCACCACCGACACGGAGCGCAGCAGCGCGCTGTTACGGACCAAAAACCACGCGGAACACGTTAGAATCGCGCCTCAATGCTGCGCAGGAGGCGTGATTACCGCTATGGGCGATCGGGAAGGGCAACAGACGCCCAGGACGCACCTCTCGTGGACGCGGAGCATGGCGATCGCGACGGGAAATGGAGAAATGCCGTCGTTTTGGTTACATCTGTAAAAGGTCAAATGCGGTTCTGGTTTGTAACCGGGTCTGGGATGGTTTATTTAGGGGAAATCCCAAAAAACGTCCGTTTTCCTAAATTAATTCCGCAAATCGTCCAAAGCGACTCTTTCGTGGAAACAAGTACAGTGCACGCCAGGCCTTATGAACATGGTGTTTTTTGTAGAAAATTCATCACTTTCTGCTCTTATTGGCTGAAAGTATAGTGGATAATAGCAAATTTCAAGCGCTTTCGATTGCACCATGCTGTGTCATTGTGAGCCAA
>JAADXW010001174.1:0-11395 GCA_023337975.1 Phytopythium ostracodes
CGCTCGCAGATCAAACATATCCTCCGGGTGTTCGCGGCTACGACCAACTCACGCGACATCGCCGATCCTAAGGATGCGAATGTCAAGGATCGCGAAACCGCAACGATCAAGACACTTGAAACGAACCCTGCACGCACTGCGGCTCATGGAAGCACCACGATCTCGACTGCTGGCGTCGTCTCACGTGTGAACACTGCGGTCATCCATCTGACCACTGCTGCCGAGTCTGCAACGGTTGTGGAAAGGTGCACGACCGAGGGAAGTGTCCGCTCGAAGATATGGTTAACCGCCTCCGTATCTGGTTCAAGTCGTCCCAGCACGCTTAGATACTGCCGCCGGACGTGGAGAAATGGTTAAACGAGATTGCCTGCTAGCTGGTGAGCTAGTACGTGCCAAGCGATCATCCATCTGCATATAAGCATACGGGACCAAGAGCTCGGTTAGCAGTGTGTCGAAGGCTAACGAGGCGGTGGAAGGCCGAGATCCAACACATGTACCTGTTGATGTCGAAGATCACATGGTGCAGAGGGTCGCTCGACTTCGATCAGACTTCGATCGGCCATCTTAATCGCTGATCCTGCGCCCGGGAGAGAAGCGTGGGTACTGGAACGAGTCCAAGTGGGTCGCTCGCTAAACCATCGTACAAGCTGCTTTGAATGACCAGCGATCGAAGATCCGTATGGACTCGGGAGCCTACATGTCGATCATCGATCAGAAATTTGTGTGTGATATTGGAGCGGAAATCAAGACGTTGGAAGCGACCAATGCAACGGGGGTGGGGGCATGGCCAACCACACAGAAGGGAAAGCGACGATCAAAATCACGTTAGCGGGATATCTGGTGTACTTCTTCACATTATGGGACGGAACGCTTGGCAATACGGACCTGATCCTGGGAATGGACTTCATGCGGCCGGCAGGGATCCGACTGGACGTTGCAGAGGAGTCGGTCTGCATGCTCGACGAGGTTCGCATTCCATACGAGGGGCGATGGTGGATGATCTTCGAACCCGGCACACAGATCGTCACCCCAGAGCAAATCGTCTGGCTCGAGCCAGGGGAGACACACGTAATTGACCTCCCCATCTGGAACCGGAGACACCTGTGGTTGCGCCGCGGAGACGGGTGGGTTCCTACCATCATACACAGAGTTAGGAACGGCAGACCGATCGCAATCGAGATCACAAATGTATCCCATTAGGAAGTTCGCATCGCCCGAGACGCGTGGATCGGGATGTGGCTGAGCGGTGACAACGTACCACGACTGCCAGGCTTCGTGTCCGGTCGATCAAGGCGGTATGCAGAGTGGCAAGCGCTCGCATTCGAGGCTACGTCTGACCCGATCTTCGAAAGTCGTAGAGCGCAGGCGGAAGCAGAATATGTTGCCGTTCTTCCCCCAGCTGTCGAACAACGATCGTACTCGACACCGATGACGACCCTCAAGCGGAGCGAGACCAATGATGGCGTAACTAAGTCAAACGACCCGACTAAAAACAACGAGTCAAAGGTCAGTAACGAAAAGGGGGGAGGCATCAGCCATTCCTTTCATTATGTACATCGAGTTTCCGCCGCCGCAAGGGGCCAATCGGACACAGCAGCGACCGCAGGCTAGAGCACGATAGAGCGGGGCGACGACTCGAGAGAGCATATGTCCCATCGAAGCCACTCTTTAATGAGTCGCACAAGATCACGTGCTTGATAGAATGGAAATTGGGAAGTAAGCATTGACCCGACACTGCTCTCATACTCTGTCTGCCTACAGTAGACCACTAACGCTGCACTAGCTTCTAGAACAGTGTAGTATCTGTAGAAGGTCAATGCATTTCAAGTCAATCCAGAACGTTCGATGACCATCACTCTCACAGCAAGTTGCCTTTTGTGTGTGTGACACGACACGTCAGCAGTAGTACCATAAACGACCGGGTCAGTGCAGATGGTCAGTTCTGCGCAGTCTTCAAACTCAAGGCGGGAGAAGACGACGGATCGTCACAGGTCGCGACCGTCGACGAGCTGCAGCCACGTCTAAAGACGACGACGAGGAAGAACAGGACGCTTGTGGCGGAGCATCGGAAGTGGAGACACAGGGTGACGACACGCAATGTAGACTGTGGACGAATCCAGTTCTCAGCCAACAGGAATTTCCACAATGCCAGGCAGGGGGAATCCGAAAGGCGACAAATCACCGCTGTTGGTCACCATCATCTACAACCGAAGGAGCAAAACATCCGACATTTCTCCCGCAAGACATTCAACCTGTGCATGCGCCAAAAGAACACCACCCACATTGCCGTCAGAGCGCGGGATGCGACGAGCTGAGTGTCCCGACTACCGAGACAGCTGAAACGATGGACAGCCTAGCCATGCAGACCTTCACGGTGGCATCACCCAACTAACTTGATGTTAGCCAGTCGGATATGATCGAGACGGTGCTCGTCCACGAAGAATTTGAACTGTATGCGGAAGAAGTCGCGAGGAAGACAGCGATCGTTGCTGAGCCCGACGCGAATTTTGTCGAGTCCGTCAAGCAAAACGATCTTTAAGTAAGAGACCCAATGATCAACACCAAAAACGAGATGGACAGACTCAAGAATACCATACAGGAGAAGAGGCATCCAATTGTCAGGAAGAGAAATGTACTGTCGTCACGGGCCAAAGGTGCGATGCGCGACATTGATATGAACGGCGCAAACTGCACATCGTGTACGCAAGCTTCCTTCCTCTCCAGATCTCTCAAAAGCTGTTCTATCTCTTGGAGGAACTACTTAGTGCCAGAATCAAGCTGGTGTCTGAGTCAAATTGGTCGTCCCTGAACGTAATGTTGAAAAAAGCTGAATGGACAACACGCTATGTATCATCTACCGGACTGTAAACGCCTTCACGTCGCTAATGCTCTAAGCGACGCCGTGCCGCAGTATTGCACGCTGGATATGGTAAGCAACTTTTCAGCCGTCAAAACCACGGTCTAAGCCAGGAAGATCTCGGCGTACGAACCAGATATGATTCCTTCAGTAAACTCATATGCCGTTCGGATTGGTAACGATCTCCAGCTCTACTAGCGCTTGATCCCCATCGCTTTGTTAGGCATTCTCGGGTTGCAGGTCCACAACCGGCATCGATCGAGTGCGTATGCGCTTAAAATCAGCCAGCCAGCATCAGTCGGTGATAATACTTGTCCAGCCCCTATCGTGTATCGTCGACATCCCTATGAGGCCGAAGAGTTGAGACGACCCCTACGACATGATCCAGTCACTGCTGAGTGCATGCGACGTGTAGGGTCAGCCAACTAACGCCCCAAGAGTTATCTTGGTATGCACCGAGTGGAGTGACAAGGCTGCCGGGATAGTGCAGCATGGTTGAAGATTTACCCGAAGAACCTAGCTATTTTGCCAGTTATGACGACTACTCGTTTGCTAAAGGTAAGTTGACATTTCTCAGAATCGTCCAGTTACCACAACGAATTCATTAAATGTTTCGGACTTTACATGAACAATTCGTTTCGTAACTGCAGGACAAATGCGTTAACCGTATCTGACGAACCCTGGATGAGAAGTCAATCAGCTACACGAGAGAGTATTTGCTAGGCGATGTACGAGATCTCACCAAAGACGCGGCGGACGATTGCGCCTAAACCGTAGAACGTTACGAGATGGGCGAAAACAACTTGCTGTTCTTCGTCAACAAGCGATGAAGCAAGCATGAAGATGGCCGTGAAATCTGGATGAAGTCGGTGGCTTCGACGACGTTTCATGAAGAGATCGCGTTTCACCACCATTAGAGCCTGTTCGGTGAGCATCAGGTGTAGAAATCCAATGAGAAGGTCATGTAGTACTTCCACTCGCGAGGTTTGTGTGATTGGTCCAGCAGCATGTCTGATCGTATCCGAATCGCATAACCGGCAAGGGATGACCTAGAATTTACGACAAATCGCCTGGGAATATCGTGGCCGACTACGCACTTTAAGTATTTGGCACGAATCACATTGCTTCGTTACCGACGTCGCATCGCGGTAACACGGCTGCTCGTGTGGACCGACGGGCCTTCGGGCTATGGCATCGTCTCGGCTAACCGGAATCGGGAGGCGCAGACCGTCGCGGAAGCGTACGATAGCTGTCAGTTTGGACGATTTGATGCCAGCGAAATAATCCGCCACGACCGAGGGCTTCGTTTCGTGTCTGAGATGTTCAAGGCGTTTGATTGGCTAATTGAACAGCAAAGCAAAGACGCGTTGGTGTACGAATCACAAATGAACGGGATGGCGACGAGCGCACGGTAGGTACGATTACGAGAGCGATCAAGATTTACGTGCAAGACAAGGACCAACGCGACTGGGATGAGTACGCAGAATGTTTAGTGTTTGCACTTAATACGTCATTCGACCAAACGCGCCAGGAGACCCCACACTACTTGATCCACGGCTGGGATCTATGATCACCTTGGAGACTGTGATCTCCAGGTGCGATCCAAGGATTATCGTGAGTAACCCGAAGGTGTGGCGCAACAAGATCTAGTGGGAATACGCATACGCTTCTGGAACCGCAAATGATCTGCTGCGGGAGGCAACGGACGATCGGGCCGAAGTCGCCAACCTAGAACGCGAGCGGAGATCAAGAGATTGCAGTGGAATTGCAAGTGTGGCTCTACTTCGATCGAACCAAACCGGGGTACTCACGCAAGTTCGCGCACCTATAGCACGGAACATTCAGAGTGGCCGATCGAGTAGTTGAGTTTATTCTACGACTGGAAACGCGGGGTAAAGACTACCGGTTCTTTTTACTCGTACACATCTCGTGGGTTAAGCCGCGCAGGATCTACGCTGATCTACCATACCTGCAACTAACGATGCGCAGTGTTGACCGTTTCGACTTCGACGAGTCGTAACTCCCTGAAGATAGCTGGGGACCGCAAGCGCAGGAGGGACAGACACTATGAGGTGGACGCGATACTCGACCGGCGCTAGGTAAAGCGAACCCGGTACTGACGCCGGATCTTGGAGCACTTGGTACGCTGAAAGGGCGACTATCCTCTCGACTGGATGATCGAGGACGCACCCAACTGTGGATTGCTGATCTTTAAGTTTGGGCAACGCAGGAAGGCACAGGATCGCATTGAAGTGGTCGACGCAGAGGAGGCGGAGCCCCTCGACTCGTAGGTCGGCCCACACCAAGATGATGGACGCCAAGGAGTGGAACGAAGTGGTGTCGATCGACTAATGGAAAGGGCGGAGCAAAGAAGGGGGACGAGATTGTGAAGACGAGAAGAAAGGACGGTCGATATGGCGGCGAAGGCGGATCGACCGAGCAGAAAAGACACTCGCAACGTGACGAGCGAGTGAGCGTCGATGATTCATAGCAGAAGGCGAACGAAGAACGAGAAATGAGCGAAAGTGAAGAACCACGGTCGGCCAACGTGTGTTACGGTGAACGAAGGAAATAAGGCAAGTGAAACAAGACGAGCGAACCGACCTAAACGACTAGCGCGCGGCTACGCCTCCATGGCGGTGTCAAACTTGGACAGGATGTGCGCGGCGACCTGGGGGTGCGCGGAGACGTCAAAATCCTGGTTCACGAAGAAATATGACCGCTCTGGCCAGCGCGCGTCCAGCTTGCCTACAAGCTCCTCGAACACCTCGATCGACGCGCTCGGCAAGAAGGTCGGGAGTGGCAGCTCAGGGCAGCGCAAGAGTGCCGGTTCGAGGAGGATGTCGACGTCAATGATGCCCTTGCGGATCAAGCCAACCAACTCCTGCAGCACCGGCTTCCACCTCCCCTTCAGGTGTGAGTTGTGCTGCTTCCGCGCGACGGAGATCTGATCATCCACCACGAGGTGATGCGTCCGCTCCCAGAACCACTGAAGATACTCCTCGGTCTCGTAGAATGCGAGCAGACGGCGCCAAAGGGCAATCAGCTCTGGATGGGCCGTTGTCGACGTGGAAGTCACCGGGGTCTTGGGAAGCAGGTGGCGCAACGCGAGCCAGGGCTTGGTGCCGAGAAGAGCCTGGTACTGCGCCTCAGACACGTCCGGGAAACCGTTGCCCTGCAAGATCTTGGGGTACCCATGGCGACTGACGGCGGTGTGAGAGTAGAACGGGATCTCACCGACCCGGCTCAGCAGCTGTTGCGACGAGAACCGGCGGCGCTGTGCGTCGTCCAGTACTTCAGGAGTCCGGAACGGCAATCTGGAGTGGTCGCAAGGGGCGAAGCGAGCCTCAACCGAGAGATCATCATTGTCAGACACGGGCGGCAGATCGCTGTACGCCGCGTACGCCCCTGACAAGTCGGACGTGAGCTCCAGAAGCTGCTTTGGGTTGCTGACCTTGGACTTCTTGGGCGGCGACGGCACTGTTGTGCCCGAGCTCGAACTGGATGCATCGAGCGTGGCCGTCGCAAGCCGCGCCTTCTCTTTACCCTTGGCACTGGATCTAGCAGCGCTCGCAGCGCGAGGAGCCGCTCTGGCCGCAGTGATGGTGCCGGAGGCGCGAGCACTCGCGCGACTACCGGCGGATCGACCTGATGGGCTGCCGGCTGTCAGCGCGGCCGAAGATCCGGAAGACTCTGCGCCCGTGAGGTCAATCGTTGGACTCTGCGCAGTAAAAGACATGACGCAAACAGTCAGGGACGAGTGCCGACAAAGAGCAGAGCGCAGAAAAGTGGTACTTACCATCTGTGAATGCTGGACGTTGGAAGTCTCATTGGCCGCGAGCACCGCGTTGATCGCCGTCGCATATCTCGCGGCGGCTCGAGACGAGTACGAGGGCGTGGGAGGAGAATCGGGAGCGTCTGATTGCAGCATAAGCAAGGGGAGTAGCGCGTACGCAGACACTGACTGGCGGCTTCTGCGCCACACTGGCTATTGGTGACGCAGGAGCGGTGGAACGGATCGTCGGACTCGGCGACGGCTCAGCAGGACTGACGGGTCGCACTGGTTCCGTTGCAGGAGCCGAAGAACGCGCCGTCGCACTGCCAGCCGACTTCGAGGTCTGCGGCGGCCGACCCAAGAGTCTCAATCACGTCCGTCACCGAGGCGAACAAAGTGATGGCACGGTCTCGCAGCGAACGCCGAGCCGCTCGCTTGTGGTCGAGATCTTCAGCCAGTTGGTCATGCTCGCAAATCTTTCGATCGAGCTCACGGACTTCCGGTCCAGCTCGCCAGCAGTGCTGTCGCACGCTAACGTAACGGCATCCAGCTTGATCTCGAACAAGCGCCGCTGACGCCCCAGTTCGGCGACATGATCGCGACGAACGTCGTCGACCACGGAAAGATTGACGTCGCCCATACGCGTAATGTCACCAAATGCAGCAGGAATAGGCGCAGGAGCCTGCGCGGCACGCAAGTGATCAGCGTCAGCACGAGCCGCGGCCAGATCCTTCTCGATCTGGACGTACTCCGCGTGCAGCTGTTCGGCATTGGCACGCTCCGTCATTAAGTCCGTTTCAGCCCGCTCTCGCGTTTCCTGGACGAAGACTATATCAGCAGCGTGACAAGACTCTCGGTCACGAGTAACGCGGACCAGGTCAAGCAGTCGCCCGAGACAGGCGTATTGCTGCTGGAAAATCTGCAACAAATCCTTCGTAGAGTTCGGAAGCGACAGATTCATTAAGAGCTGGCGGAGGAAGGCGTCGATCTGCGGCGACAAGTTGATCGCCGCGACCGCTCCGTCGACTTGGGCCGCAGCCTGCAGCGGCTCGCACGCGGTCCATGGAGAAATAGGGTGATCCAACGCGTAGCGAAGAGCGGAAAATGCGATATCGACGACGTCGATCAAGACAACCGGAGCATCACGACGCACGTTAGAGAAGTCTGCGGCTGCAGTCCACAGCTTCTCCTCGAGGCCAACGTAATGCGGACGCTCGGTCATGCCCGCGGCAGCCGCGACCGGATCAACAGCCGAAGTGGGCCTACCAGGTGCCGCGGACGACGGAGAAGGAACCATTTGAGTGGCTGGAGGAGCGAGAGTACCCGCGCCGGTTGTAGGCAGCGTGAATTCTGGGACTTGCGGCAGCACGACCGGCGGCGGGGACACAACTGGTGGGGACAGGGTTGCGAGCGCCTGAGCGGCGGGCAACGCGATAGTGACGTCCGGGGACCCCCATTGCTCTCGTGCGATGGAAGACACCGCCGGAGGCGTTAAACTAGCGCTTGATGTCGACTCCTGCGCGGGCGCGACGCGCGGCACGACAGCAGGAACCGGTTGGGCACTGGTCAGTGCTTGTAAAGCTTGAACAGCGGGCACCATCGTTGGGGGGATCGGAGCGGCATCTGATGAGTGCGCCCCCGTCGAGGCAGAGGCAGAACTCGTCGACGCCTGCAGATCCGGCGGCACGTGCGACATCGCGGCGGCAGTCGAGCCGGCATCGGGCAACGCGACCTGATGCTGCGCAATGACCCACCGGTACTCGAGGCTGAGTCGGCAGCCGTCAGAGCGGCAAATGATCGGAGAGGTGATTTGGCGAGTGAGGAGGGCGGCACGTTGGTACGCGGAGCGACCGACGGCTCGGCCGAACCTGACGCGTCCGCGGCGGGCGCCGATCCGACAACGGCGGTTAGCGGAGAAGACAACGCGAACAAGGCGAGTAAACTCGCGGCGCGCATGCTGCCCGAGGCGAGATTGAAAATGACCATGGATCGTTCCCGTTGGCCAGCAAACCTTTCCTACACTGACACACGGGAATGGGACGGTTGTGGTAGAGCGGATCCAGATTTTTGAGGCAATCCGTGAGATGGGCCTCAAAGGCAAGTTTGGAGGCGGCATTAGAGAGATATGCGACAAGCATCGATCGAGCAGTCACAGCCTGCGCCACTGCGAGCAGGAACGCGAAGGCATCGATCAGCAAGTGAAACCGGCATGAATGGTCCAGGCGTGACGTCAGCAATGCAACGACATCAGTCAAGCCCCACCGCCATGAAGGGATCATCCCCGATCGACAGGGCGCCGATAACGTCAGCGCAGTCGCAGAGAAGATTGACGACGGAGCTGTCATCAACCATCGCTGATCGACACTGATCGGCATGGATCGACACCGATCGGCAAGGATCGACGCAGATCGACTCGGATCGACAGACTCACCTCGGATCGACGCTGATCGATGATCGACGCGGACCGACGACCGTTCTTCAACGTTGACGAAACACTTTGTCGTGTGGTCATCGCCTAGAGAGACAATGCACGGACTAATCGCGTAGGACACAAGGGAGCACAAGGGATACACGAGGGACAGAGAGACGGTAGGGATCTACGAAAGCTTAGAGAAAAGATAAATTCGGAATTTACCTCCTACCGCACAAGTCAAGTCTTCGGATCTACCTTCGCTGAAGTAGGGGCGCCGCTGTTCAACCTCAACTCGGTCACTTCGCGGAAGTGACGTTAAACTACCGACATTCCCAGCCTGGCGCGAGAGATTTGGCGCGTCCCGTTGGGCAAGTCCACGTGATGGATTCATGGCATTCTGCGTGCTGTCTGCACCCTCACCGTCGGCGTGCACACGCGTTAAAGGCGAGAGATCGACGGCCTCACAACCCGTTGATCGAGGCGGACCCCGATCGACAGAAGGTATCCTGGCTTCGCGGGCCCGGAGCCAGCATTGGGGCGGCATCTTCACATCCTTCTGTGGCGGATTGGCTGGGCAAACGCGTACCTTGCGATCCAGCGCGTCCCGGTCGATCGACGGAGATCGATACGTCAGGGATCCAAGCGCTGATCGAGGACCGTGCAGACATTTGACAGCCGCATACTCTCTGCTCCACTCCGGAATCTACATAGGCCTTGTCCGATCGAGCTTTTTGCCGGCGGCCCTACGACAGGGCCATGGTCGATCTTCTGAGTCGCCGTGTTTGTCGAGCTACGTCCATCTCTAGCGAGGAAGGCTCGGCGCGTCAATGATGGTCGGCGCCGTGGTTAGAGTTGAAGATGGTGAAGGCTAGGTGACGAAGACTGATCAGCTAGTCGAGTGAAGAGGGTGTAGATATGAATGTAGGCTACGCATCGGGCCATGGCCGAGCTTCTGAGTCGCCATATTTGTCGAGCTACGTCCACCTCTAGCGAGGAAGGCCAACTGCAATCGCTCGTCGAGGGCAGATCGCTGGCCATCCAGCGAAGCATGTACGCGTTACAGCTCGTGGAGGGTGGCGTGTCCGGGAGCGATGGACGTAGTGTCGCAGTAGTACATCGCGACCGTGGCTGCTAGACAGTCCGCTAAGCCCTTTTTCTCGACCTTCCCAAAATGCAGCTGCCGAATCGCTGCGTCAAGCGCTTTTAGCCCTCTTGGAGTCGTCGTATATCTGCGATTCGGAACCGGCCAATGTCGGGGGTACTCCTGCTTGCTTCGTGTCGGTCCAGCCGCACAGAAGGTTTGCCACGTTTGTTCAGTTGTCGACGTCGGCGAGATGTACTCGAGAAGAGTCGCAAACCCATCCATGCTCCACAGCCCCCGATGTGCGAGATCAGCAAGGTTGGTCGTAGCACGGGAGCTGGCAAACGCGACCCCACGCCGTACAGAGCGGGACTGCAGGTTCTTGGAGATTGCCGCCTTCTTGTCGTACTTATAAAATGTCTTGAGCACCCAATTGATGTACGGTGCGATGTGGGCGTCGCTAGAGCTCTCGCCCATTTGCGAAAACAGCTTGTGCGGCTCATTGTACGGATCGACAACAGATTGATACGCCATAGAATGGAATGGATCGACACTCCAACACACTAGCGAGCAGAAAATTGAGAGGGACTGCTGCTGTCGACCTTATATTCTAAAGTACAGCACGGACACGACGTCACTGATTTCTCACACCAACAAACAAAACATATCGGGACACTTACCGAGTGATGTTAATCAGAAAAAAGTGTCTTCCCATGCAAGTCCGAGAAATGGGTCAGCCGATGTCGGAGCCGCGCCCAGTCGTCAACCACTGGATGGTTAGCAGTGTGCGGTCCATCAACTCCTTCACGTCGCTTCGAAAGGAGTACCAGTCTCGCCTTCTCGCGCTGGAAGCTGTGAAGGAAGAGTTCTTCGATGTGCTTCAGTGCCTTTATGCCGAGATGAAGCTCCATGACGATGAGTTGAAGACTCTTCGTGATCAAGTGGAGCGATTTCGTGACCGCTTGGATCGTTCGCAAAAGGCTCAGTAGGGTCAGCCGACCTACTCGGAAGGTAAGGCTTCAGTCTACCCACGTAAAACGTCGGGTGTAGACGCATGCTTGTAGGGATGTCTAGTGTGTAGGCATCACCATTGCATTTCACCACCTTGAACGGTCCAATGAACCTTGGCAGAAGTTTTGAACTTCCCAAGTTGGACACTGCATGTTCAGGCAGGTTCGCCGTACTAAGCAATACAAGATCATTGATCCTGTACGATTGCTTGTTCTTCCGTCCACTCTTGTCTGCTTGTTGTTTTTGCAGATCCTGAGC
>JAADXW010001175.1:0-11388 GCA_023337975.1 Phytopythium ostracodes
GAGGTCACCGTCCTCGTCGCTGTCCTCCAGGTCGAACTCGAGCGCGTCGGCTTGCTCCGTGAGCTGGTTCAGCCCCGTCAGCTCCTCCAGGTACGCGCTCGAGTTGCACACCTTCTCCAGCAGGCCGAATGCGTCGGCTTCGTACGTTTCGATCACCTTTGAGCTGCACGCGATGCACTTGTCGAACGCCTCGCCAGTAATGAGCAACGTCTGGAACGCGTTGAGGAAGCCACGAAGCTGGTGAGGAACGTAACCCATCGGCACCGACCCATCCGCTGGTTTCTCGGCGGTCGCGAACTTGCCGGCGGGCGAGTGAAGCACCGCAACCAGCAGCTCAACCGCTGTTGAAGACGCGATCGGTGCGAGGCCCGGACGTGTCACTGTACACATTTGGTCTAGCGTCCGGTCTTTCAGCGAGTCGCGCGGACTCACAATGTCGTTGCAAAAGTAGCATCCAAGTCTGGAACACGCCGACTTGTCAGCGTCATCTGCATCCGGCCGAACGCCATGCCGCATGATGAGGTAGCTGTCAAACCCAAGCGCAGTGTTCAATACCAGCCTCTTCTTGGACGCAGCAATCACCGTCGGCAACCAGCGGCTCTCACGCGAGTCGGTGCCGAGGAAGATCACGTCGTGGGACTCGATCAGCTCCTGCAGAGTCTCCAGTCCGCGCTTGGCCTCGTCAATCAGCTGTGCACTGCTAAGCGCATGACCCGCCATCGGAATCGTCAGCTGCACGGATGTGGCATTGACCAACGGGAAGATTCGCCTCAACGCATTCGCAGCGCACTCGCCCTTCGGCTTCCCGCAGTCTTGGAACTCGAACAGCGGCTGGCGAACAGGGTTCGAGTGGCTGACAGTAGAGTTGTCCACAAACGTGATGTTCCGGAAGCCCCAAGCAAGAAGACTCCGCGCCGTGTAACAACCGAGCGTCCCCGCGCCGAGAAGTAGGCACTTCGTACGCGCGATGAGCTCCAAGTCGAGCGCCGGTAGCTGCCGCCACCGCATGAGCTTCAAGTTCAAGTCAACGGACGTCTCCGCGAGACGGATGGGGTCCAGAATGCCAGCCAGCTCCATGATGCGAGGCCCCATCTTGCCGCGGACGTTGGCCTCCCACCCCACGACGCGCACGTCCGACTTGGAACGGCCATTCTCCATGAACACGTGATCGTTCTTGACGGAAAACACGAGTGAGTGGCTCCACTCGAAGTCGTCCGGGACGTCTGTCAGTTGATGCACGTGCTCACGGAACGAAATGATCGATAACGGGCGCGAGCGATCGAGCTTTCCATCGGGGAGTGCCGAGAGCAGCGCCAGGAAGTTGCGCAGCGGCCAGCCAGGGTGAGCTCGCAGCGGGCATGGATCCACAAACCCAAAAAGGGTGTCAATCACCGCGTCATTGCTAGCGACCGAAGATTCGGGTGAGCGCCACGACGCAACGCTCAGGACTTGAATGTCGGTTTCGCTCGACTCCGCGGAGGGCCGACGCCGTTCAATGACGAAGAACGACGGGAACTGCCGGTTGGACGAGCTTTCTCGGAAGCGAAGCAGGCCACGCAGCGCGAGCACCTGCTCATGCGTCGATAGCACCGATGCGATCGGAGCAGGTGGCGCGTGGTAGACAAACGTAGCCGGCGGCGACAGCGCCGGAAAGCCGAACCAGTACAGGAACGAGTGCTTCTTCAGGTCGGCGAACGTGACGAGCACGAACGAGTTGAGCGCGTCCATCTCGGGCGGGTTGTCTTCACCCAGCACGATATCAAGCACCTTGGCGCCGACTTGCTGGAGCAGCGCCGCCTTGTCGAGCGTCTTGAACGCCTGTATCGAACACGTTACGAGCAATATGAGCGTCTTGCCATGGAGATGGCGACGCATAGGGACCTGTACAACAGCATACCTCGAGCGTGTTGGTGTTGATGAGTGTGCCGGGCGCCTTCCAGTCGTACCGCGCGTGGTCCGAGTCGCTGCGACGTCATAGAGGATACACACACATTACGAACCGTCATGGCTCGATTCTGTTGTCCACTTGCACCAACCTGGCGCCGGCTTCGCCCGGGAATGCGCTGTCGTCGACCACGAGCCGCGCGGGCACGCTCTCGGAGCGCCCGAGCGCGAAGAATCCGACGATGTCCTGGCAAATCGTCGCCAAGTCAGCAACCAGCATGCGCATCAAGTTCAACCCACCACCGCAAAGTCTCACCTTGGGCCCGTCGTCCAGCCGGAACTTGTGCAGCTTGAGCGCCGCCAGCTTCTGCCAGAAGGCCGCGTCCGGCGCGCTCGCCCACGGCTGGAACTTGAGCACTTGCCACTCGTCCGTCGTCGTCGTCGCCATCCCTTCCCTTCTTCTTCCCGTGCTTCTTTCTCTTGGCGTCGGCCTTTCTCCCTCTTGGTTTCACTATGGGATTAGATACTTCTTTTCTGGGGTTGGATCGGGAAACCGGCTGTATAGTTCTTGCGCTGGCGGTACTGCGCGCCATGACACCCAACGCTCCCTTTTCCAGTCAAAAAGCAGGGGAAACGTTGGCGAGAAAGGACAGAGCGAGGTGACCATGAGCGGCGACCGCGTCTTCGTGGGGCTGGAGACGTCGTTCTCGCTCGACCTGCCCGCGACCATGGACCGGGTGCGTGCGCGCGTGTTCCCGCTGCAGATATCGGTGCTTTGCGTCGTCGGGGGCTCACTGGGGCGTGCGCAAATGCCGTTTTGATGGCGCGGCAGGTGTTCGAGGACAAGATGAACGGCGTGATCGCGCCGCTCTTCCACCCGAGGTTCGTGCGCTGCTATACCTGACCGGTTACTGTTAGAAGGCGGAGCTGACCAACTCTGTGCGCTGTAACAACTCCGCCAGGTTCCAGCGCGACGATGACCAGGTCTCGGACGCGCGCGACGGACCGCAGACGCGTAAGGCGCTCGCCATTGCCCCCCGTGCTTGCTGCAACTGCGTCTAACCATACTGAATGGCTGGTTGGCTCAGGCTCGGACCTAGTGATGGACTCACGCGGGTGGACGTCGTCGGTCGTTGGGCTCGTGTCGCGCTGGATCGACTTGGACGCCAAGTGTCCGCGCGCGCGCCTCGCGGCCGAGAAGGCCTTCAAGGAGGAGATCGCGTGGGCCACGCACCTCTCGGTTGGAGCTGTGCTGCTGCCTCCCGTGCGCTCGCACCAGCAGTGCGCCAACTACGCGCGCGTGCTGAACCAGGCAGCGACCCAGGCGCAGTATTTGCAGGTTTGTACGGCAATCGATGCATGCTTACTGACGGACTGGCAATTCTTGCACACGGCATTCTGATGGATGCTATGCCTGTTGCGACATAGTTTTGGGTTCGCATGCCACTGGCGTACCGGCAAGGGCCGCAGATCGACGATGAAGACTCCATCGAGACGGACAAAACTATCTCAATGACGGGCGCAGCAATGCACGACTCGGACGACGACGAACTCGACCCGTGGATGGTACGAGCTGTCATTTTTTTTTGTTTTCTGGATTCGGTTCTGGGCGGCAGCTTCATTCGATGAAAGGCAACGAACTAACTTTTGCTGATGTAAACCAGGCATGGGATGCGCTGCGATCCCAGTGCGAGTTCAACCCGAAGATCCACGTCGCGCTTGAAATCACGGCCGATCTGCCGACGCCTGAACAGCTCCAGCGCTGGCTCGGTGAACCTGTCCGAGTACGTTGCCTGTCATTTGTTGACTGTTCCTGGTGAGGAGATTTCCGTACTCAACTATCTGAATTCCATTGAAAACACGCAGGCGGTGATCCTCCCGACGAGCATCTTCCTCACGAACCGGAAGGGGTACCCAACGCTCTCACAGCGACACCAAAAGCTGATGCTGCATCTCTTCCGGTACAACATTCAGTACTATCTGAGCGGTCGCGCGCGCCATCGAGGCCGGTTCTTGCCCTACGTACAGTACATGCACTTCTTGTACGGCAAGCGCGAGGCCGTGTCGGCGTTTGAGACGCCGTATCTTGACTACCTGCAAGCGCCCCTGCAACCGCTCATGGACAACCTCGAGTCCCAGACGTACGAGACGTTCGAGCAAGACGCCTTCAAGTACGATCAGTACGAACGCGCGATCATGCAGGCGCTGCTGCAAACTCCGGAGGACAAGGTATCAGTCGTTATGGTGGTCGGCGCTGGGAGAGGCCCCATCGTACGGTGTGCTCTGCGTGCTGCCGTCCTCGCAAACCGAAAGACACGTACGTTCGCAGTCGAGAAGAACCCGAACGCGGTCATCACGCTTCGCAATCTCAAGATCTCGGAGAAGTGGGACAATGTCACAATCATCGCATCGGATATGCGTCACTGGAAGACCGACGAAAAGGTACGTCAGATCGAGAACTGAGTGGACTATCAATGTATAGCACTCATTGACAGATCATATGTATCCACACAGGCCGATATCATGGTGAGCGAGCTGCTAGGATCGTTCGGTGACAATGAGCTATCCCCAGAGTGTCTGGACGGCGCCCAGGCGTTCCTCAGCGGTGAGTGCTGCATGCTCGAATTTTGGTGATGAAGAACTAGTGTTGATCGATGTGATTATTCCATGACAGAGGATGGCATTAGCATTCCGAGCGAGTACACATCGTTCGTGGCGCCCATCATGTCTTCGAAGTTGTGGAACGACGTGAAGGCGTTCGATTCGCTCAAGAGCTTCGAGACTCCGTACGTCGTTCGGTTTCACAACGTGTACTCGATCGCCGACGCGCAGCGCTGCTTCCAATTCACCCACCCGAAGTTTAACGAGCGCATCGACAACCGGCGCTTCAAGGAGATGGAGTTCCGCGCCAAGGAGAGCGCCGTCGTGCATGGTCTGGCCGGGTACTTTGAGGCTGTGCTCTTCGGTGACGTCACGCTCAGCATCAACCCTGCCACGCACTCGGACGGGATGTTCAGCTGGTTCCCCATCTACTTCCCACTACGCACGCCCGTTCGCGTGGAGTGCGGGGAAAAAATGCGCGTGAGCTTCTGGCGCCTAGACACGAGTAACAAGGTCTGGTACGAGTGGGCGCTCGCAACCGACGGTGGCAAGCACCAGTCGCCAGTGCACAACCCCAACGGCCGGTCCTACTGGATCGGGCTGTGAAGTCGGAACGAGGCGTGTGACCAAACAAAGGGTATGTCGTTGCCACCTACCGCTAGCAACGGTTGATTGGGAAAATGAAATGGAGATTTTACGCGTTCGGCTCAGCTTATGTTGCAAATGGGACTTGGCGAAAGCTACACCTCCAGCATGGGATTGACCCGATCAACGGAACTACTCCGCTCTCAACGGTGCGTGCGATCTTACCGCGACTAACTTTGTAGCTTGAGCGGCCGTATCAATGCAATTCGCTTCGGCTAGGCGTGAGGTGAGCTTAAATATGTCCTTGCGTGATCTTGTGACGCTAACGCGTTAGTCGTGCGCGCGATTTTGCCATTCGAAAGCCATAGTACTTGGGACAAGCATGAACGGCTCGATCCAGCGAGGCATCAGCTATTTCTTCCCACTGTTGCTGCCTCCAATGCGGTGGCCGCCCAACAACCTGTGAGCCCTGCAACCAACCCTGGGTCGACTCCACTTGCTGCTGCATGGCTCATTCTCAAACATTCCGTACAGCGACAACAACAAGGCATCCAAGCCACACAAGATCCACCGCTCCAGCTCCATGAACTCCCTAGCCAAATCGTTCGCGTTCTTCCTCCTGGCGGCCAGAAGCGCAGTCCAAGACGCACAGGCCGATTGTGGCAGCTGCAACGAAGACGGCTGCGTGTCGGCTTTATCCACAAGGTCCAAGATGTACACCTACACTTGCCCGTACGCGACACAGTACCAGCTACGTGACTGGGATCAACATCACCGCGACTGACGACGACGGCTTCAGCTACAGGACGTACACGGGCAGCGACAGGATCGAGTACTACCCCTTGTGCTCGGAAGATGGGCCCATGTGCTGGGCGCGAACGACGCACACATGCGGCTTGGGCAGCAAGAAGGATGCGGTCGTGGTGATCGAGTGCAACAACTTGGTGGACAAGCACGACCTCACCTACAAGATCGAGTTCGCCTGCGCCGGCATCGATGCCGTGCCAGCTTCGACCACGTCCGGCAACGACGCACGCTTGCTCGCGAGCGCCGGGCTCTTCGCGCTGGCTGCGACGACGCTCGCTGTCACGTACCTGGCCTGAAGCAACGTTTGCAGGAAACTGCGTGGCGGCTTATAAACATACAAATCAACATTTCCACGTCACGACTGGATTGAAATGTGGTCAATGCCGAAGCAGACGCGTGCTCAGCGGGTCAGGTGACCCGTCACCCGCGGCTGCCTCGCGCCTTCTGCTTGGGGACCATTTCTTTTTCTATCCAACGTATGGCGACGCATGTCTAGCCGCGCATTGTCCATTCAAGATCCATCCACTGACGTACGTACGTGGGCGACTTGAGTTGAGTATGCCGCACACGTCACACGTAGCGAACCCCCACCGCATTGCCTGCCGCTTTTTCTTGTGAACGTCGCGGCCCGAAATTGCGCATTCAACCTGATCCCTTCAAACTCAATCGTTTTATCCTAGATATGTATTATCAAAGTTTATATTGATGTCCAGCACTATCATTATTTACACCAATAAATATCCATAATCATTTAACTATTCTTGATAACAGGTTCCTCGCCGGGTCTCTGACGCCGCGTGCGGGTGGCTATGGCTCCCGCCGCCGGCGTCAGCGGTCGGGCGCCTCACTTTTGATATCGACGCGCTCGCCCCACGTCGGCGACCTCTCCGTCTCCTTTCCTTCCACTTCTACCTACTTCCTTCACACACACACACACACAAAACCCGCAGGCAACATGTCGGACGCCGGCAAGTTTGTGGTACACAAGTTCGGCGGCACGTCCGTGGGCAACGCCGCCTGCTTCGCCAAAGTGACGGACATCGTGGCGGCGCTGGCCGAGCCGCGCGTGGCCGTGGTCGTGTCGGCCATCGGCGGCAAGCCCAAGGTGACGGACCTGCTCATCTCGCTGCTGGAGCTGGCCAAGCTGCGCAAGACGGCCGAGATCGACGACATCCTCGGCTCCATCCGCGAGAAGCACCGCGTCGTCATCGCCGCGCTGCTGCCGCCGCTAGCGGGCGGCGACAAGGAGGACGAGGGCGCGCGCATCGAGGGTGAGATCGCGGCCGACCTGGTGCGCATCTCGGAGCTGCTGCGCGCCATCTCCATCATGCAGATCTACACGGACAACGTGGTCGAGTTCGTGTCGGGCCACGGCGAGATCTGGTCGGCCAAAATCCTCGCAGCCGTGCTCAGTAGGCGTGCGCGGCGCGATAATCAGCCCTACCGCTACCGGTTCGTGGACGCGCGTGAATTTTTGACGGTCGAAACGGACGAGGACCGCGGGCCGATCGTGCTGTACGACCAGTCGGAAGCCAAGATGCAGGCCATCCTGGACGCCGAGCCGGCCAACACGCGGCTGGTCATCACGGGCTTCATCTGCAGCACGCGCGAGGGCGTCATGACGACGCTCAAGCGCGACGGCAGCGACTTCACGGCGTCCATCTGCGGCCGCGTGCTGCACGCGAGCAGCGTGACCATCTGGACGGACGTGAGCGGCGTGCTGAGCTCGGACCCTCGGCGCGTGCCCGAGTCCAAGATCCTGCCCGAGATCTCGTACGAGGAGGCCATGGAGCTGGCGTACTTTGGCGCCAAGGTGATCCATCCCAAGACCATGTCGCCCATAATCGCCGAGGACATCCCCATCTTCATCCGCAACACGTTCGAGCCCGAGCACCCGGGCACCAAGATCTCGAACCGCAAGCGCGTGGAGCTGACGCGCACGCTGTCGAACGGCGCGCGCACGGCCCGCAACATCGTGAGCGGCTTTTCGACCGTGGACGACCTGGCGCTGTTCAACATTGAAGGCAGCGGCATGGTGGGCGTGCACGGCACGTCCTCGCGGCTCTTCAGCGCGCTGGACCGCATTAAGGTGAACGTGGTGTTGATCGCGCAGGCGTCGTCCGAGCATTCGATCTGCTTCGCCGTGCCCATGGACCGCGCCGAGGAAACCAAGGAGGTGGTGGACGAGACCTTCTTCAAGGAGATCCACGTCGGCTCCATCGACAAGACCGAGTACATCGCGCCAATCAGCATCATCGCAGCCGTGGGCGACAACATGAACGCCACGCCCGGCGTATGCGCGCGCTTCTTCGGCGCGCTGGGCCGCGCCAAGATCAACGTGCTGGCCATCTCGCAGGGCTCGTCCGAGCGCAACATCTCGGCCGTCGTGCACTACAAGGACTCGGCGGCCGCGCTGCGGGCCGTGCACTCGTCCTTCTTCCTCTCGGACCAGACCATCTCGGTGGGCATCGTCGGCCTCGAGCTGGACGACAAGGAGGACGAAGAGGACATTGGGCGCGCGCTGCTCACTCAGTTCCACCAGCAGCGCGACTTCCTGACGCAACGCTTCAACGTGGACATCCGCCTGCGCGCGGTGGCGACGCACTCGAGCGAGCAAATGCTGCTGGACATGAACGGCGGGCTCACGAGCGAGGACCTGGCGCTCGAGAACCCCAAGTGGCAGGCGTTCGACCACGCCAAGTTCCTGGATCACGTGTGCGCCGACCACCTGCCGCACTGGCTCATCATCGACGTGTCGGATTGCCCGAAGCACGTGGAACAGCTCTACCCGTCGTGGCTGAGCCGCAAGGTGCACCTCATCACGAGCAACATCAACGTGGGCGCGGCCTCCTCCTCCCTGTACGACGCGCTGCGCGCCAAGACGTACGACAACGAGCTGACGTTCGACCCGGAGGCGTGTCTGTCGATCGGCGTGCCCATCTTCAACACCATCCAGAACTTCGTGCAGACGGGCGACGAGATCGTGCGCGTCGAGTACTCGGGCAGCCGCTTCCTGCACGCGGTGCTGGACGCCGTCCTGGCGCAGCCCACGCCTGCGGAGGCCGACCTCGCGGCCGTCATGCGGGCGCAGATGGACGTCTACCGCCGCCAGTTCAGCGTGCGCGAGATCCTAGACGACGTGACGGGCGTGCGCAGCGCCAAGAAGGCCGTGCTCATCGCGCGAGAGCTGGGCTTCGCGACGGAGCTCAAGGCCGCCGACATCAAGAGCGACTGGCTGGTCGACGACTCGGCGGACGTGGACAAATGGTCGTACGAGCAACTGCTCGCCCACCTGGTGGACAAGAGCGCGGCGCTGCGCGAGCAGATCGCGGTGGCCGTGCGGGACGCGCAGGTCGTACGGCTCATGACGTACATTGACGCCATGCCGACCGACCCGAGCAAGATCATCAGCGTGCGGCTAGAGCGCATGCCGGTCGCGCACGCGTTCGCGGCGCTGCGTGACGGCATGCAGGGCGCCTTCGCCTTCTACACGCGGCGGCACGCGCGACACCCCGTGGTCGTGTCGGGCCCCATCGCCGACAAGGCCATCACGGCCGGCACGCTTTTCGGCAGCACGCTCAACCTCGCACGCATCTGCGGCGCCCGCGACTCGGGCAAGTGAGCCGGGCGATCGCGAGCGAGCGGAGAGCGTCGTTAGGGATAGAAACTACCTGTGCGTTTGCTTCATGTGGTGGGTATCGTGTGCGCATTGACTGTGAATTCCACTAAAATCATCAATCAAAGCGTTTGACCGTCAGCTGGGCGCCCGAGTGAGAGACTCCGATAGAGGTCAGGCTCCTCTGCATTATCGGCATGAGTCTCCAAGTGCTTGTGGAGCCTAGCTGTTCGCCATCTCGAATGCTAGGTAGACACCCCACAGTTTCAGCCTCAAGGGTGCTCGCTGAAACCGCATCCCCGATGCTCTCGGATCCAGTGTCATGTAGTGCGAGGCTTCCGCTGGGATCTCGACCACGCTGTCATCACAAAGCCATGGGCGCGCTGGCATCGCACGTCCATCACGCGGGAGAACCAGCGGCAGTTCCCGACGCATCGCAGGAGCGTACCAACTCCTCGGATCCATTGTGTCCAGCACCTGCACATCGTTATCACCAGCGGAGCGCTGTCAAAGCTGACGACGTCCTCGACGTACACGTTGCTCTCAGCGTCACGCAGGTATAGGACCGCAACGCACGGCGTGGCTCCGTCGAGGCTACGCTTTCCGAACTTGGTCAACAGCACTGCGCATAACAGCGTGGAGTGCGCCGAGGGGTTGGCTGGAGGCCCAAATTACTCTCGACAGTACCTCTGCGCTTGGCCAAGCGTCTCGTGCTGAAGGCTCACTTCGACTACAAGTCGCGGGGTGCGGGGACACTCACCAGCTAGTGAATGAGCGGGTATCAAGGCCGCGTTTGGCTCACGGTCCACCCTCCTCCCGTCTGGCAACGTAGCATGCGCGTTGACTGTACCAGCAAAGAGCAAGGGGTTTTCATCCGGGCGGCACCCATAGATCGGTCACACTGGCCACCGCGGCACCGAGCGGCCACGTCTTGGTGTCGACCACCTCCACGTCAACGGCCGTTCCGTCCTCGCCGAACGTTCCCTCTAGGCGGCACCCCGTCTTCTCATTGAAGAAATACGCCGACCACTGCGCCGGCACGTGCCGAGCCACCAGTACCTGGACGTCCAGCTCTCCCTGCCCTTCGCGCCGCTCGAATTCTCGCCGCGCTGTGTGCAACTGGTCCGTCGTCACGGTCCCGACCAGCGGTTCATACCGAGATGCGGCGGGTATCGCACTCCCCAAAGATGCTGCTGCTTCCATCGCTGGCGCTAATGTCTTTCGGTGTTTCACTTGTCGTGGGCGGCTCGAGTTCGTCCCATATCGCCGCATCTCGTCCAGTTAGCTACGAGTTCGTCATGGATCTGGTATGCGGACTAGTGGTTCGAGGCCTATGCCAGCACCATTGCATTACCAAGGCGCTCATACCAAACCCACGCGGGTGACGTGCATGAGAAGGAGCAGACGCTGGGGCTCACTGCGTCACAGGCGCCGCTGTATCCTGGAGACCAGCGACTCCCACAGGAGCTGCGAGAGTTGCAGGGGCAGCAGCGGCAGGAGCAGCGCGAACAGAGCGGCGACATCATGAGTCACAACAGCGCCAAGCGAGCGTCCAATAGCTCGCGCACGCGGCTTGCAGGCTCCATCTCGCTCGCTTCGGAAGCTTCTCGATCCCCGAATGTGTCGCGCAATGGTATGTACCCATCCATGGGTTCACTTTGTTCTAGTGTCGAAAGTGAACCCCACAATGGCTGAAAGAGTTAACGAGTCAATTAACAAAAGTTAACATGACTATAATCTGTTAAAGTGCGCGCCCATAATTATACGAACAAAATATTTTTGAGTGTAACTTTCTGAATAATTGCGCTACAAAAGCTCAGTTTAGCTGGAAACAATTTACGAATCAAGACGCTTCGATTCATACCAATTTTGTGTCAATCCGACCAGTCAATCAA
>JAADXW010001176.1:0-11384 GCA_023337975.1 Phytopythium ostracodes
CACTGTACGGTGAACCGTACAGTCTATAGTTAAAGCAAGTCAACGCTTCCTCGTACACGCGCACGTGTACGCCGCGTAACTGGTTAACCCAGTTACAGATACACTGGGTGGCGACGTCGAGAAGGAGGTGAGCGCGCTCGCTGACGACGCTGTCGCCACGTTTTCGGCTCATCCGAAGGCGTGGTTTGACGAGCGCCTCTTGCTTGAATGCATCGACAAGTGCTGGGCGTTCATCGTGACAAAGCCTTGTACTCTCATCCTAGACAGCCTCACGGTGCACAAGTAGGCTGCTGTTGCTTCGCGACTCGCTGATATGAGCACCATGGTGCTGTACGTACCTGGCGTCGCAACTAGTGTTGCTCAGCCGCTCGACGTCGGCGTGATGGGGCCGCTCAAGCACCACTATCGGAGCGCGTATGCAGAGCGCCATCTGCGCGAGCCGTTTGCCACGAATGCTACCACCCGCCGTCACGAGATGCTCGAGCTCGCAATGAAAGCTCTGGGCTGCATCACCCCTCAAACAGTGATCAGCGCGTTCGAGAAGGCGGGGCCGTACTTCCCGCCGGGGCGGCTTTAGGGTCGTGTAACAGTGAGTAGGCAAAGAAAGCGGTGATTGCAGACTTGCTGATCTGAAGGACATGCGCCAGTGTATCGATCTATGTGTTCGGAATCGAAAATGATTTCAGTTTGACGATGCAATTCGTTCTTTGGTATGTGGCGAATGCTGCAGTGTAGCTGCGTAGTGCCTCCTCCTGTCCCACCGTGTTTTGTAAACGTGTACTGGCTCCTGGATTTGCGAGACACGAACGATAGTCGAAGGTGATTGGTTAAAAAAATGCTGACTGGGGTGGGTGCATTTTTGTGGTGCGTTCATCTTTCCGTATTTTGCGGTATTTCGGCCCGCTGGCGCGGTTTTAATGGGATTCGACGGTACGTAAATCAGATTCGTATTTAGGTTGATAACTAACATTTTGTTTCGCGCGGACCCATTTGCTGTCGCATTTACAGTACGTGCAACCTACCATCAGATCCCTCGGCCGGCTTGGAGTGTTGGGTTCGTGTCGATGCGGACGTAGTGGATCGCATGGCGCTGCTTGACTATTGTCACTGCTGGACCGCGAACTTGCGGAGCATGGCGTCGCTGTACTCGTGCAGGCCCGACATGCCGCTGTCGTAGTCCGCGACCATCGCCCACGCAATCGTCCGCGTCGCGATCTGGCATCGACGCCACGCAAAGGGTAGCACCGCGTTAAGACGCAAGCATGACGGCAAAGGGTTGCTCACGACGACCTACCGTCGACATGACGTAGCTTCCGATCACTTCAACAGTGCGCGCGAGCTCCCCACGGTCAATCAGCCCCGGGCGGAAGATGGAGGTCCGCTCGAACCCAAGCTGCTTGATGTTCTCCTCGACCTCGCCCTTGGTCTGCGGGTACAGGAACCAACTGTCCTTGTTCGCGCCCTGGGTGTCCAATATCACATCCATTAGCTTTGTCGCAAACGTCTCAAGCTCACGAGCAGCCACGAGCGTACCGTTGATGTGAGTAGCCCGAAGTACGGGACGCCCGAGGCCTTGGCGAGCGCCGCGAAGTTGGTCACGTACTCCAGGTCCACTGCAGTCCGGAGTCAGATTGTCCAGATTACGTGTTAGCTTCACGCAAAAGGGCACGAGCGTCCCTCAATTCATTGTTGTATGAGCTCCGTATATGGCGCACCTTTGCGGAACGCCTCAGCGGACCCAGCGTCTACATATCCCAACAATCAGCACAAGGAGAGCTTGGTTGGCACCATATCATTAGACAACGCACACACTCGAGCTACTTACCCTTCCGCGTCGTTCCCAGACACGAGAAGGCGGCACCCGCGCCCTCGGCGGGCACCTTCTTCCACTCGCTGTGGAGCTCTTCAAAGTCGATCGGGACCACCTCGAGCTTGTCGATCGCCTTGGTGGCGTTCATAGACGGGAACACGGCGTCCCAGGAGCACTCCGGGATCTCGCGCCGCGCCAACGCCACCACCTTGCTGCAGTGCGCCGAGTCCACGAGCTCCGCCACCAGGTCGCGCCCCACGGCGCCCGTCGCGCCGATTACCAGTGCAACGAACGACATGCTCAAGACTTGCTTGGATGCTCGAAGCTTGTCAACTGGCTGGCTTCGCAACAGTAGTGCACATAACCTATCAACCATCGTGGATTGTTTACGGTGTCGTGTCAGAACCGTCAGCGGTGCGAATACATATGTGTATATCGGTACTATATTAAACGTGGTCCACATTAAATTGAGTCAGCTCCAACTGACTGCGAGCCGCTTTCGGCTTTAACCTGCTTAACCACCAGAACGTTCGAGTGGCTCCTTCGTCCGAGGTGGCAGACTCGCTCGTTCGCTATTCCTCTCGCGCTCCCGATCCTCAAGCTACAGTTTCCGCCCAAGTACCAGCACCATGCCAGCGCTCGTGCGTCCGCAGGCACTCAAGCATAGCGACACGGTGGCTATCGTCGCGCCGGCGTCGGGACTCGCGGCGCTTGTCCCGCATCGACTAGAGAAAGCCTAGCATGAGCTCGAGGAGCTCGGACTCAAGGTCAAGGTCTACCCGTCGGTGACCCGAACTGCCCAACAGAACGCGCAAGCGTTCATGGAGGCGCAGCCGGATGCCGACCCTGCGATCTACGCCGCTCCGAATGGGTACAGCTCGGCGGACGCAATCGTTCGCGCGCAGGAGCTCATGGAGGCGTTCAAGGACAAAGAAGTGCGTGCGATCATCTGCGCCATTGGTAGCTTCACGTCGCATGAATTACTCGAGTACCTCGACTTCTCAGTCATCGCCGTCAACCCCAAGATCTTCTGCGGCTTCTCGGACATCACGACGATGCACCTTGCGTTGTACTCGCAGACTGGTCTCTGTACGTTCTACGGACCTGCTGCGATCCCGCAATTTGGCGAGTTCCCCAAGCCGTTAGCATATACGATGAGCTCGTTCTGGCAGGCGGTGTCGACGACGGAGCCGCTCGGAGAAGTCACCGCTTCTCGTGAATAGACGGACGACAAGTCGGCGAACTGGTTTACGAAAGCGGACATGACATACCAGGACGTGATGAAGCCTAACTCAGAGTACAAGTGGCTTCGGGAGGGTACATGCACCGGCCGCATTCTCGGTGGCTGCCTGCCGGTGCTGCTGAACGTGCGCGGCACCAAGTTCATGCCTGACATGGACGGCGCGGTGCTGCTGCTCGAGACGCCCGAGGGACACACATTCGACTCGGGCATGGCGCTGAACGACGTCAACATGGTGCTCGGTTGCCTGCGACTGGACGGGACGTTCCACAAGATCAACGGACTCGTCATCGGCCGAGGGTTCTCGTACAGAGACGAGCAGGTCGCGGAGCTCCAGCGACTCGTGCTGTACCACACGCGCGGCACGAGCTTCCCGATCCTCTACGGCGTCGACTGCGGCCACACGAACCCGATAGCGACCATTCCGCTGGGCTGCGAGGTCGAGCTGGACGCGAAGAGCAACGCGCTGCGCGTGCTTAAAGCCGGCGTCAGCGCGTGATTGACACGATGCGTGCGTTCAGTTTGTCCGGATATAATTATTTCTTAGTATTCAGACTGAATAGTTTGCTGCGTCCAGTATGACTATTTACCTCGGACAAAAGAGAGGAACAGATGCACGGAAGATGTATCGGAATGCTCTTACCGCACATCATCTCCACTCTTTCAACCATATCAATGGAAGAAGCGCTTGCTGCACGGCGCCTGGATCCGTCTCCGCACGCACAACATATTATAGAATAACCAGCCGTCTGTCGCCTTGCTGGTAAACACTGTGAGTCTGTATGTGCTTTCCAAGTCGCCTGTCGCCAACCAGCATGGAAAAACGTCGAAAGACCAGCTGGAGAATGCGTTTGCCGCGCCTCTTTTCTCCCGAACGCATTGCTATAGACGCACGGAAAGGAGGCGTTCGTGGAAATGGATAGAGGCGTTCTCTACCGTCGCCTCATGGCCTTTACTGACGAATTGTATTATACACAGAACGGTCGTCCGGAGCTGGTCCGCCGCCGCAGTGTCGTCTCTGTGCGACCTTGAACCAGTTGCGACAGCCTCGGCTTCTGACTCTCCACCTATTCCACTGCTATAGCCAAAATTGCTGCTGCCACTCACGATTATATTTTCGCGACAACAAGGGCAGATTCTACCTCCTACGAAAGCCATCGAACCATGCCGGCGCCCGTCGTGGTCGACACCATCCAGGCGGCGCAACCCGCACTGTTCCCAGCGAGCGCGACCCTCCCCGTAGACGACGATGACGTCGCGTCGTCTCTAGCTGACACGACACGAGGCAACGCCACCAAGGTTGACAAGCTCGAGCCGCCGGTGGGTGACCAGGGCCTCCACAACGTCGCCAGCGCGTCTGCGGCGGTACTCGGCGCCGCCGTCTCCGCGAGCCACTACGCGGATGGCCACGAGAAGAACGTCAACTTCTTGGGACTCTACGTTGTCCGCGGGCCCACAGCGTCCAAGAACGTCCACTATATGATGGACATCTCCATTCCGGAGTGGTTGCTGCGATTCCGGATTGCTCAGCGGTTCCGCAGCTTCCACCAACTGCGGCAGCGGTTGCTTAAGGCGCTCAAACAGTGCCCTGGCACGTCGCGATCGGGCAGTCAGCAGCTGAGCGAGTCAAGAAAGACCGAGGTCATGCACGGATTGTCGGCGGGGAAAGAGCTGCTGCGTATGATTGCCGAGCGCGCGTCAGGCCCGTGTGCGTGTTGCTCGGCAACGCGAAAGATGGTGGCGACCATGAAGTTCCCCAAGCGCAAGTTCGTCTTCACCAACCGGCAGGACGTGCACGAGCGCACGCTGATGCTCGAGGCGTTTCTGAGCTACTGCGTTGGGTTGCTGATGCGCTGGCCAGGGTGCAAGCGAGGAAGGATGACGTGGGCCTTCACACTAGGTGTGTTCTTGGACGTCAACCTGCACGAGTACGTCCGGGCGGACCCTGAGTCGGACAAGCACGATCCATCGGAAGACCGCGCTACAGTGGACTCCGCGGTTCGTTCGAGTGGTGGTAGCAACTCTGCTCGCGCAGCCGCCAAGGACGAGCCGCTGCCGATTAAAGAGGTGCCGATGCTCGTGCTGCCGCAGCACTCGGGCGACCTCGACTCCGACTACGAGCACACGACCGAGGCCATGTTCTCCTTCATCTCGATAGATTCGTCGGCACCGCCACAGTCACCCAGTATCGTTCGTCGCCAGTAGAGGGCAGCGAGCATTCGTAGCTAGTGTCGGAGCTGTGGCGCTGTATGCGAGTGTCGCATTCACGCGCCAGTCTGTTTGTGTGTCGTGGATATCGTAATGCAACCGAAGGTCAACGGGATCAGCAAGCGAAGCAAACCGTGGCGGATGGATGGACATTGTACGGAGTTCTCGCTGCGGTAGGTAGCATGTTTGAGCAAAATGCTCATCTATCCCTACCGGTAGTCATAGAGCGCAGTCGTACGTGAGCCCACGAAGCGACATATCAACAGCGAGAGAGCCCCGTCAACATCGCAGCACCGCAATCATACCGGTGAGCGCATCAACAGGATGACCTGTTATTTGCATGGCAATGGATTACAGCACTTCGCTTTAATTCAGTACCTACTCTTTAGTGAAATTTACTACTAGCATCAATATAATGATTTATGTTATTACATTGTGCTTAAACGGTTGCTAAAATAGTATAAAATGCAATGTGATTGCCCCGTAATCAGTGTGATGATGTGGAGCTACATTCTTTATAACCCGTCCCACCATTCATCAACGCCGTTCATCTAAGCTCACCGTACAAGCATCGAATAGATGCTGGAAAAGGTAAGGCAGGAGGAACACCGAGTGCGTCGCTTCAAGCGGGTCGCCATTCGCCATCAGACTGCCGCCTCATTCCCGCATTTGCTCGTCGTCGAGCACATCGAACCACTCGGCTGTTTAAGTCGCCACACGTCACGCGTGACCGATTGCCAAGACATGGAGATCAGCAACTCCCCTAGCGCCGCTGGAAAGGGCGATAAGGGCGCGGATGCTCCGCTCATGCGCCACGGCACGCAGGCGATATATGCACAGCTTGCCACCAAGGTGGGGGCGGCATTGGACGGCGGAAAGCTTCCCCAGGTCGAGATCCGCTGCCGTGACCTCTGGATGAGTGCGGACGTCCAAGTGTCGACCAGCAAGGGCGACCGCCAAACGGCGGTGCTGCCTACGCTTATCAACGATCTCAAGCTTCGGTTCCGGGCTCTGACGGCGACCAAGCGGCAGGTGCGCATGGACATCCTCAAGAACGTCACGTGTGCGTTCCGCCCGGGCACCATGATGCTCGTGCTCGGACAGCCTGGGTCGGACAAGTCGACGCTGATGCGGATGCTCAGTGGGCAGTTCCCCATGACGCCCAATGCCCACGTCGAAGGCGACATGTCGATCAATGGCCAGAGCCACAACGAGGTTCGCAATCGGCTGCCACAGCTTGTCGCGTACGTTCAGCAACGAGACGAGCACCCGACTGCTGCTGACGGTGAAGGAGACGCTCGAGTTCGCCAATAGTTTCTACCCCTCGGAGCTGGCACACTGCCCGCGTGAGCTGCTTGGCAAAAACGACGCGGCCGAGCAGGCCGTCAGTGAGATCGCTGAGCTGAACCAGCAGTACCCCAACGTCGTGCTCAAGCAACTCGGTCTCGAGTGGTGCCGGAACACGACCATTGGCGACGGAATGCTGCGCGGTGTCTCGGGTGGCGAGCGCAAGCGCGCGACCATGGGAGATATGAACTTTGGGCTTCGTCCGGCGTCCTTCATGGACGAGACCAGCATGGGCCTGGATGCGTCGGCCGAGTGCGACATCATCCAGACGCAGCGCCACGTCGCCGACCAGATGCGCGCGACGCTCGTGATTTCACTTCTGCAGCCCTCGCCCGAGGTCTTCGCACACTTTGACAACGTGCTGCTGCTCAACGCTGGCGAGGTCATGTACTACAAACCCGTTGGTCAAGTGACCGCGTACTCGCGGGTCTCTGCTTTCAGTGCCCTCCCGACTGAGACGTTGCCGACTTCTTGCTGGATCTCGGCACGCCTCAGCAGCTCCAGTATCAGACGCCGCGTGGTCCCCGTGGTCTCCAGCACCCGCGACTTCCGGCTGAGTTATTCGAGTGCTTCCGTGACTCCTCCATGTTCAAGAACGCACTGCGTGTGGTCGAGACGCCGGTGGAGTCCCCTTTCCATACTGGGACGATTCGCAAGTTCGTGGACGAGCTGCCGACGTTTGGGCGGTCGCTGCTGGAGAACTCGAACATTCTGACGGACCGGCAGATGATGATCACGACGCGCAACACGGCTTACCTCAGTAGCCGTTTGTTCACGACCACGTTCAACAAGCTGGTATTCGGGTCGCTATTCTGGCAGCTCAAGCTCCAGAACATCCAAGTCGTGCTGGGCATCGCGTACCAAGCCAGTCTTTTCCTTGTGCTGAGTATGGGAGCGCTGGTGCCCATCTACGAGACGCAGCGTGACGTCTTCTACAAGCACCGGCGCGCCAACTTCTCCCAGATGGCGGCGCACGTGATCGTGTGCTCCATCAGCCAGCTCCCGTTTGCCATCTGCGAGAGCATCTACTTCGAATCGAACGTGTACTGGATGTGCGGGTTCGTAGCGGAGGCTGGTCCGTACTTCACGTCCCTGCTGCTGCTCTTCATGAACAACCTGGCGTTCGGGGCCTGGTTCTTCTTCCTCGCGGCGGTGGTGCCCAACACAAACGTCATCAAGCCGATCGAGATGCTATCCAACTTGGTCTTCGTCGTGCTCGGGGGCTTCATCATCGCCGAGAGCGAGATCCCGCCGTGGTTCATCTGGGTTTACTGGCTCAACCCGCTTACTTGGTGCTTTCACGCGCTTGCGATCAATCAGTACCGGTCGTCGGAGTTGGACGTTTGCGTCTACGGAGGCGTCGACTATTGCCATGACTACGGGATGAAGATGAGCGAGTACTTGCTCTCACTGTTCGACATCCGGTCGGAGCGCATGTTGATCTGGCTCGGCATCGCGTACATGCTCGTCATCTACGTCGTCTTCATGGCGGTAGGGTACCTCGTACTCGAGTACAGGCGGTACGAAGGGCCTGAGGCTAGTGTCGTGACGGTGTCTAACACGTCGGAAGCGTCGTCCAGGGACCCAGCGACTACCGACGAGAGCGACGACAAGAACACGAACGCCGACCGTGTGGAGGCGATGACCCCCAAGGCTTCCAGCGCCTCTGACGTGGCGATCAGTGTGCATCACGTCCGTCCCCCAGTGTTCCCAGTCGCTTTGGCGTTCCAAGACCTGTGATATGCAATGCTCAAGCCTGGCGGCAGCTCGAATGAGACGATTGATCTACTGAAAGGCATCAGCGGGTACGCGCTGCCGGGCACCATGACAGCGCTCATGGGGCCTTCTGGGGCAGGAAAGACTACGCTGATGGATGTGATCGCTGGCCGCAAGACCGGGGGGCAAGGTCGCGGGAAAGGTGTTTCTCAACGGGCACGAAGCGAATCCCTTGGCAACCCAGCGAAGCACTGGCTACTGCGAGCAGACGGACGTTCACTCGGACGTCTCCACTATCCGCGAGGCCCTCGTGTTCAGCGCGTTCCTGCGGCAGGACAGCTCGATGTCGGCGGCGGCGAAGTACGCAGCGGTTGAGGAGTGTCTCAAGATGCCCGCCATGAACAATATCGCCGACCAAATCGTGCGCGTGTGCTCGGCGGAGCAGCTGAAGCGACTCACGATCGGCGTTGAGCTGGCTGCGCATCCAAGCGTCTTGTTCCTCGACGAGCCAACGAGCGGTCTGGACGCGCGCACAACCAAGATCATCATGAATGGCGTGCATCGTGTCGCTGACAGCGGGCGAACGGTGGTGTGTACCATCCACCAGCCATCGCCCGAGGTGTTTGTGCTGTTTGACTCTCTGCTCCCCCTGAGGCGCGGCGGTGAGACGGTGTTCTTCGGCGACTTCGGGCCAGGTTGCAAGAACCTGATCGACTACTTTGAAGCCATTCCCGGTATCCCGCCCATGCGCGAGGACTACAACCCGGCGACGTGGATGCTCGAGTGTATCGGTGCTGGAGTGGAGAGTGCGCGTCTCGATGAGGCTTCGGCGGCCGAAATCGATTTCGTCGCTCGCTTCCAGAGCAGCGAGCAGTGGCAGATCATGACTGATAAGCTGTCGCGAGAAGGCATCGGATGCGAGTCGACTACGGCTGCCGACATGCGCTTTGACCGCAAGCGCGCGACCAGCTACCTCACCCAGTTTGCGATGCTCACGCGGCGCTTCTTTGATGTGTACTGGCGCACACCGTCGTACAGCTTCAGTCTCGCTGCTGCAGGCGCTGATCCTCGGCGTGCTGTACATCGACACCGACTACAGTACGTACAGGGGAGTGAACGCCGGCATGGGACTCATCTTCATCACGTCGCTGTTCAACGGCATGATCCCGTTCAACAGCGTGATGCCCGTCGCGTCGCAGGAACGCGCCGTCTTCTACCGCTAGCGCGCCGTGCAGACGTACAGAGCGTTCTGATACTGGGTCGCTGACACTCTCGTAGAGATCCCGTACACGGTCGCCAGCGCGCTGCTGTTCACGGTGATCTTCTACCCCATGGTGGGCTATCCGACGTCCGTCGAGGGCGTGCTCTACTGGATCAATACGTCTCTACTCATGCTCATGCTGACGTACCTCGGCCAGATCTTCGTGTACGCGCTGCCCAGTCTTGAATTCGCGATAATCCTCGGCGTGCTCTTCACTTCCGTCCTCGTCATGTTCATGGGCTTCAACCCGCCGGCTAGCGCCATCCCCATCGGCTACAAGTGGTTCTACTAAATCACGCCGCAGAAGTACTCGATGGGCGTCCTTGCTGCCCTCATCTTCTCCAACTGTCTCGACGATGAAGCCGCGGCAGTGATCAATGGAACTCTCTTCGGAGATGCCTCCATCAGCTGCCAACTGCTGGACATTGCGCCGTCGCCGTACACGAAGCTGTCGGTCAAGCAGTACTTGGAGGGTGTGTTCCTGACCAAGCACGACGAGATCGCGCTCAACTTCGACGTGCAGGTCGCATTCATCGCGCTCTTCCTGCTGCTCAAGCTGCTCGCTGCGATCCGCGAACCACCAGAAGAGATAAGTTGGCAGGCTCGCCAGTGTCGAAGACGAGGATGTGAAGTTGCAGTTCTGAACCCATCGCGTTGTCACTTTTGCGGCATTTCATCAAAATCCAGATTTTCGTGAAAAAGATGATTTAACCCACAAAATAGCTTGTAACGATTAGATTCTCATTTTTCAAAAACGTGATTTGACAAAGGCTCTAGCTACGTCTACCAACTATCCGTGACAAAGAATGGGCGATTATACGTTTCAAAATGATTAAATCAGTACGTATTTTTAACTGTCTCGTAGTAACCTATACCCTAAGCCCTTTTGGGGAGGGCATCAAAGCGAAGGTTATTGTCTTGGTGCGAAGCGAAGTCTTCGCACCAAGCCAGCGTAGCCTTCGAAGCCAAGTCTGCACGTTTGATCCTAGTCTTGCAGCGCTGCGTGCTGCGCTAGATCTCGCCTGCCTTCAGCAGGCGACTTTTGTGGTTGTAGTGATGCCTGTTAGGCATCAGGGTTAGTAGAGTACTGATTCGCCTGGCTTTATCCAAATAATCGGTAGACGTAGACACTTCCTTTGACAAAATAGCCACTCAGCGTTAGGTTCGCACTGTCCTCAGTCGACGTCACTCTGGTTCTGAGGTATAATGATCCATGTCCTCAACTCACGTCACTTTTGTCCAATCACCTTCGGCAACGCATTTAAATCGGCCAATCCCATCCATCCATAGGCTCATGCTCCTCCACCACTGGTTGACCACAGGATGGGTACGTAGGTTTTTTCCTCGTCCCCGCTTTTCTTTTTTCAGGTCCTTTCTCCTTCGACTCTTAACCTCCTTTAACCTCCACATCCATCCCGCCGTTGGCACTCATTCATACAAATTCCAACACGACCGCGTTCAAATTTTGAAATCAACGGGAGTGGGCGTTAACGTGCGTTAACGGTTTGTTCTCGACGCCGCGTCCCCGCTTGCTGGTCCCTTTCCCGCCCGCTTCCGCCCCAAAGTGCCGACCTCATTCGCCAACTTGACTGCAAGCGCCCTCATAACGTTTTCTGTCCAAGAAGCGCCACTTCCTCCCTTCTCCTCCAAGCTACTACCATCACTATGCGCGAGATCCTGTCTATCCACCTCGGCCAAGGCGGCATCCAGCTCGGCAACTCATGCTGGGAGCTTTACTGCCTGGAGCACGGCATCCAGCCCGACGGCATGATGCCCAGCGACCAGACCGTGGGCGGCGGCGA
>JAADXW010001177.1:0-11370 GCA_023337975.1 Phytopythium ostracodes
CTGGAGCTTCGAGAGGCTGTCCTTCGGGAGTGGTCAAGGCTCGACATTACATGGCTTCGCAAACTGATCAACTCGATGCCTGACCGCTGCAGCGAGGTACTAGAGCTTCGGGGTGGCAAGACGAAGTACTAGGGACGTTTATTTTTTGATGCTGTGGCTGGAAACGCTAAATAACACGGGTGTTTTGACATTTTCTTATAATTTTGACCGGCCGGATTTTGGTGTGTGTTGTGACTCGATCACTGTATCAAATCAAACTGGGAAAAAAATGTTACCCACATGCTAAACACGATTATCGAAGTGTTTTCAGCGATTTTCAGCTTATCCGCTCTTTTATTGGTCAAGAAGCTTTACAGAATGGCATTTTTTATATTTTTGGCCAGCACTTTAGCTCGTTCGATTCTGTTATTCATGTGCGACTCTTGGCCTGGATCCACTCAACAGATCCATACCAATTGACAAGATGGCCTTCGTCGGCTTCGAGCACGCGACGAGCACGAACCATGGCTCCTTGACGGTCAGCGCCAGCTCAACCAGCCTTGCCGGTCAGCTCTGCTCCTGCTTGCGGTCCTGACGTGGCTGGCTGGCTCGCATGGGTTAACGGATGCGCTTCCGAGCGGGTCGACGGCGGTGAGGGTGGCGGTACCCGATCTGGCTGGGAACCTGTATCCTTCGAGCCACGACTTCCAGTTCGTGCACTTCGGGTCGTCCGCGAATGCGCGGGTATACTCCACTCCGCGACAAGCAACTGCGACATTATGTGGAAGCGCGTTTTGCCTCGAGATCGCGCTCTCATCGGTGTTCCAGGCGGACCCGTTCCTGCTGCATCGATACGACTCGCAGTTTCCAATCGCGTCGCCCACGTTCGACGGTCTCCAGTACGAGATGGTGCAGCCTGGCGTCGCGGCCGCTGCTGCTGGTGGCGGAGCCGACGCGTTCGCGACCTCCTGGGTGTTTGAGACCAACTATCGCGATGCAACAGTGCGCGATACGACATCGCAGCCGACGATTGACTTGCTGCTTCGGCTGCGGCAGCTGAGCCAGTTCCGCTCGTCCAAGAACCAGCTACTGCTGCACGTGAGGGAGCAACTCGTCGACGACCACTCGGCGACGACAGCGATCGAGAGCTACAGCCTCTACGGCAACCAGCGAATCACGCATAGCACGTGGCGTCTTGGAGCGAACGTGCTGCGGATCTCGCTCGCGATCAACCGGGACAACTAGCAACGAGATGTGGTCGCCGAAGACGCGTACCCGCTCGTTATCCTGGATGAAGTGGACGCGCCAGCGCTCGTGTGGTGGTATACCCAGCCCAAGTGCCAGTCTTGTTCCGCGCAACTGTTCGAGTGCTTCGTGGACGACATTCGAACGGGCTGATGCGACTACAAGACGTCGTCCGCTCCGATCGTGAGATGTCTCCGTGGTGATCACAACATGTCGGACGCGTGGTTTGCCGATCTGCTAGCTGAAGGCGTGGGCTCAACCTTCTCCATCCTGGACCCGCTGCGATCATGTTTGAGAACGTTGTGGACCGAGTAGAGCAACTCGGACGATTTCCGCTTGTCGGACTGATGGAATGCGTCTGAAGCTCTTAACTGTCTGGTCGAAAATGAATGTCCGTTCGGTCCCTTCGCCAACGTTTTTCCAGAGTCTGCAACAAGCCTTCCAAGCTGGTGGTGATATCAAACTCAACAGTGTATCGGCACGATATGGTGATCAACGCCTTGAGCTTCTCCGGCGTGTACAGGTTTGCGCTTGACGGGAGCAATGCGATCAGCATCACCACTGCACAAGTCAGCGAGTTGATTACTGCTGACGCTATTGCAGCTGCAATCGCTGAGGCGCTGGGTGGTCTTCTTGCCAGTGATGTTGTCGTCACGAAATCGTTTGGCAATGGTCGGTGGAGCGTGGATGTCACCATTCCAAGCCTGCTGCTTCCGGATTTTCAGACCTCTTTCCTCACAGCGGCCGAGCTTTCGAGTGAAATAGTCCGGTTCTCGAACTTCTCGCGTCTGCTGGTCCGCGATATGAATGGCAGCAAACTTACAGGGATCGCATCCGGCGAAGCGTGCGCGCGGATGCTCTCGCTGTGTGAATCCGACACCCAATGTCGCCTGCTGCTCCCCTGTCTTTTCGCTCGGTTCGAGGCGATGACCCAACAAGCGGGCGACTACGACGCGGAGACCGGAAAGAACCGCCTGGACTTGCTTGAACCGCTTGACGCATGTGTCGGTGCGTCGGCGCTGTCACAGTAGGCGCTAATTGCCAAAGCGTTCGCGTGCGCCTCTCGTTTCCGCTGTAACTTGGGGACGGAATCGACTGAGAGCGGCGACGGACGAACTCTCGTGAAGTTCAGAGACGGCTACCAGGTCCTGACGATCGACGCAACGACCGACGGGACGCTGCCGTTCGAAGGGAACTCCACAAACAGCAGCGTGGCATCCGCCGGGAGCAATCTTGGGATTATCGACGCGAGAAGTAACTACACCAGCAGTCCGCGCGCGTCTCAAGTCTTCATCACGTCGATGGACCCAATGCACTGCGAAGTCTACACGTTCGACTTGACGTATGCCGAGAACCTTGCCAAGTTCATCAAGGCGCGCGTGATTCAGAGCGCTGGGGATATGAGCGTTCACAAGAGGCTGGCTAGTGACAACAGCAGCGACTACAATCTGACGCTCATGTACTCGAACTATTTGCTGCGCGAACTGCCCGAGATCGTGCTGGACGGCGTCGTCACGTTGATTCCGACCAAGTTGCCGCTCGCGTTCTTCGAGTTCTCCGGTGATCGCTCGAGCCCGTCGCTCGATACGTTGATCGGCCAGCTTCAGACGCTTGCGAACGCCTCGAGCAACGCGACAGGGGACTCATACTCCTCGCAGATCCTCGCACCGGAATGCGTCGAGTGCTCTGCGCAGCTCTTTGAGTGCTCGACCGACGCTGTCGAGCATCAAACTTGCCAGTACAACAGTGTCCCAAGGAGTTTGTGCGCGATGTCTGAGCAAGCTTTTGCCAACTGAAGTGTACACCGATCTGGTTCACGTGAGCGCTGGAAGCACTGGCAGCGTGGCAATCCACTCGGAGTTGATGCAGTGCACAGCAGAAGCATCTAATCGCTCATCAGCAGCCTTCTCGATGGCTGGGAAGCTTCAAGTGAGCAAGGCGTTGTCGTGCTTCGTCGAGTCTCAGTGTCCGTTTGGACCCATCGACCAGGTTCAGCTAGACCATCAAGTGCAGCTCGACACGTCGACGTATCTTCAGGTTCTGCGCATCTACACCCCGGTGTTCTACCTCCGTCTGGAGTTTTCGTTGGGAGATAAGGTCTTTGCGAGCTTCTAATTCGATGAGACCATGTCCAAAGACGAGGTTCTCTCAGGTCTGCAATCCGCGTTGCTTGCTGCTGGGATCAACGTGTCCGTTCCGACTTTTCAGCGCGAGATTGGAGGTGCTGAACAGACCGTGACGATCCAGTACAGCAACGTCGTGCTTCCAGCGTTCGTCGTTGAGGTCGGCAGCACTTCCACGCCGTCCCCAAGGACGTGTGTCGAGCAGTTGACGCTCAAAAGCGCGCCCATGTAGAGACGAGCGACGCATCAGGTCGCCAAAGTGTATCGCTGCAGCTCCAGCAGCTCGTTTAATGGCACGAACCCGACGCTATCACCGAAGTCAACGATAGTTCGCCCGAGAACCAGCCCTCCTGCAACAAGCATCCCTGCACCAGTGGGTTACTCCACCCAGTTCGTTGCCTGCATCGAGCGGTTCCTCGAGGAGAAGTGTCGTCGCTCGAACTTTTGCAAAGAAGTGATGCTTCCTTGCCTTGCTGATCAGCGTCTGACGTCCGATTATCCGACGTATCACTCCGGCGACGTCAATTTGCAGTACCCAGTTGAAGACTGCATGACGCGCACGCCCCCGTTCTTCTACTCATGGTGGGCGCCACTTGAGAGCTTCTTCACGTGCTTTGCGCGCGAGAAATGCCCAGCCAACAGCGCTGACGCCCTGCCTACCGAGCGCTCCCTGCTTCGCATTGATCCAGGGAGTATTGAGTTCGTGTACGAGTCGACGTCGCTGCGCGATCTTGTGACAGACGTGGTGTTCTCGCTTGAAATCGCACAAGGTGGACCTGGAAGCAGCTTCTCAAGCACCACTCCCTACCACTTCAGTGGAAATCTCGAGCAACTGGGCGCGCTACTTCAGTACATGACGCAAGGAGCTGCGAGGAACATCTCAGTTGATGTTCAGGAAAGGTCACGTGGCCTCAGCGACAGCAGTGGCGATGCAGGCTCCGATGTCGGAAGCAGCAGCAGCAACGCCAACAGCAACAGCAGTAGCAGTAGTAGTGGCATCGGCCGTGGTGATGCTGGCTTTGGCGCCGGTGCGAGCACAAGCAGCAGTGGACATCACGATAGCGGAAGTGGGAGCTCGGGAGGTGGAAGCAGTGTCGGCGACTCGGTTGGATCGACACGCCAACTCCTAGTGCGCATCTCGTACGGCCAAGACTTTCTCAGGTTTGTTCCGTTAATCGGGTTGCAGCTCGTGGCTGAACGCACTCAAATCGCTCAACCCGCAATCGCAATTAGGCCCGCCAATACATCAGCGACGGTGTCTTCTATCCCAATGATCAACTGGGGAGGACTCCGGACGGTTCTCCTAACTGCAGCTGACGCACCCAGTTCCTTTTCATCACGCGATGTATGTGAGAGCAACTTCGTGACTTGTGGAGGTGCCGAGGACTGCCCGGTAGTGTTAGTGTCCTGCCTGCTGGAAAGCGTCCCCCTTGCTAGCGCCAATAAAGCAAAGTACACGGACGATACCGACGCCAGGCTTGTCCAAGTCATCGACGCTTGCACCAGAGACGTCGGTGTCAATGAGGCGCGAGCTTTCCTCCAGTTCTTGCAGTGCTACGAGATGGCGCAGTGAGGTTGGATACGCCGACGAAGGGAGCACATATTTACGTTCGACTCCTGGTCGCCTGCGCTTCCGCGTGGACGCAGCGATTGATCCAATCTCGGCGCAGACTACGCTGAACGCGAACATCTACATCACAGGCGTTGTGGATACGACCGTGCCGATATCATTTGCCGGCACGCTCGAGGAGCTGCGAGGACTGCTCAGTCGCGTGACTGCTGCCACTGCCGTTGGGTTATGGGTGGCGGACCAAGCCAGCGACTTGAGTGCGTTCGAGTTTAAACTCACGTACGAAGGGTACATCGGTGCACTTCCAGTCATCCAAGGCTCGCCGTCCGCCACGCTCACTGTTAGCTCTCCGTCCACCTCCACTCTGCCGTCGGTAGCGCTCTTCACTGCCGACAGCTCGAAGGTTCCGGTCCGCACAGGCCGCTTAGAGGGGAATCTCGCCAGCCGTGCTGCACGATGAGCGTCTTGTTCCGGTGCTTGTAAATCGTATCTGGATGAGTGCACCGTCAGCGACTCGCAGACGTCCCTCAACTGCCGCGAGCAAATCCTCTGGTGCATGCACAACGCGTTTAGCTCGGCGGGATATTCGTCGGCGACCCCAAGCACGTCAGTTAGCTTCAGCAGCGAGCTTCAGACGTGCTCGACGCTCAGCACGCCACAAGCGTTCAAGCCGATCCAGCAATTTCTGCTGTGCTACAACGCCAGCAGGTGCCCGACGAACGCGTACACTTTTGCTGCGCCGGCCTACATGTCGGTGAAGGCAGCAAGTCAAGCCCTACGCGCAGCGCCGACTGCGTTTCCGGCCACCTTGGAGTTGTTGCCTCCGGGTCAGTCGAGCGCGCAAAGCTTTGATCTCACGGGCACTGCGAGCAACCTGCGCCAGCTGGAGGCGTTCATCGAACACCAGCTTCTGGGTGGAATGGTGACCAACGTGGAGGTGTCCGTGCGAAACAACTCCGACTTCATCGAGTATTTGATCGACTACGGCGACTGGGCGTGCCTCCTGCGATCTCGTACAGTTGGCCTGTCTGGTCAGCGGGTGCTAGGGCCGTCAACCTGACGCTGTGGTCTCGCTGGCCAGTGGAGGGGTGGACGAACCTGGCCGAAACCCTCGCGTCACGACTAGGGATGCATATGCCGCGGACACAAACAGAATTGTGCTCAGAGTGCTTTGATCTGGTGAAGAACTGCGAACCGTGCCGAACAAAGGTGTTGCCCTGCTTGATGGAGAAGCTGTTGACGAGTGTCACCTACCACTCAGGGGAGATTGTGAGCGTCGAGAACGACACCGGTGCCGAGTTCGCGTTCGCCGTGCGCACGTGTGCCGTGGAATTGCTGTTCATTCAGTGGGCTGAAGTTGGCAACGCGTTTCAGTGCCTTATGGACAACGCCTGCGCGCTAAGTGACTCCAAGACAGAAGGCATCGGCCCCAACTCGCCACGAGCAACCTACATGGTCGTTGAGAACGCGTCCCAAGTCGTTCTCGCGCGAGATAAGGACGCGATCAAGTTGGAGGTCGGGTTCGTACAGGAAGGGCCGCAGGTCGACTTCAACGCGACCGGGACCGTCACCATCATGCTCAACCGGACCGACAACTACGTGGCACTCTCGCAGTTGCTGAACGATTACCTGGAGGGTGTTGATGGAGCTGCAACCGTGTCGGGCGTCATGAAGTTCCATGATACCTCCGGGTTGGTGCTGCAGGAGCCCACGATTACTACACAAGGTTCTACGGGTACTTGCCGACGTTTGGCAGCCCAGTCTTCGACGATGTGAAGGCCGTGTACGACTACTCCGCGACGTTCACCATGCAGTCACTCGATAGTACCGACGAGAACTGGGGCGCTCTGTTAGACGAGCTGATAGTTCTGAGTACCACTGAAATTCTCGCTGGGGAGTGTGCGACGTGTCTCTTTGGGTGCACAGAGATAGAAATCGACGATGGTTCTTGCAACTTCTCCGCCACACCAAGCAGATTCGTGACTTGCCTACACGACTCCATCACTCGAGTAGAATTTACCTAGGCTTTAAAGTTCGCAACAGGTACTGTGGTCGACGTCACCTCACATATCACTGTGTGCCTGGAACGCTTTGTCGAAAATGAGCCGCCAAGCGACAACGAGGCCGAGAACGATCTGTGGTTCACCACCTCCGACGCACTCGCAAGCTGGGAAAGTAACGGTTGCCCATTTGGCCCGCTCAGCATCGCCGTCTCGGACACAGCCATGGTCCAGCTCGCGAGCTCGTCGCACGAAGAAACCTTCACGATCCAGTACGCCACGAGCTTCTCGGCGGTCTTCGTCGTCCAAGCCACCAGCTCGCGAAATCTCACGACGGCGTCGTTCACGGAAGCGTCGACGGACAGCGATATCGAGCTGCTACTCGCGGCTGTGCTGCCCCAAACGTGCAAGTCGCAGTCTATAAGGTAGAGCTTGATACTGAGGACGGCTGGACCGTGCACGTCAGCTGCTCCATGTTGTACCTGTTGGGTGTGACCTTCACGCTGGACGCTGGCGACGCCACCGTCACTAGTTTGATCTCGGGAGTCTGGGACGCTATGCTCGAGAACGTGCCGCTCGAAGCCAGCACCATGGCGTCCCTCTTCTAATCACTCAGTCGTGGTTCAAGCTCCGTGTCTGGATTGTCAGCCAATTGAACATGTCAATAGATGTCGCAGCTCGTAGTTTCACATCAGGTCACACACCTGTGGTGGCGATGGCTTGTTCATTTATCTTTCTTCTTTGTTCACCAACTGCTCCCCGATCAAATCGCCGACGGTCTACCGCTGCTGCCCCGCGAGCGTGTCGAGCTGCTTGCGGTAAAACGCCTTGAGCTCTCCGACTTCGGCCTGCAGCTCCTCGACCTGCTCCTCCTTCTCGCCAAACAGCTCGAGCAGCACCTGCTGCCGCTGCTTGAGCTGCACCAACTCTTGTTGCGTCTGGTGCAGCTCCGTCTCCTTGGTCTCTAGCAGCGCGTTCCGCGTGCTCAGCCGCACGATGTTGTCCGTGTTCTGCTTCTGCTTGACTTCCAACGCCGCGAGCTGCTGCCTCAGCATCCGCTTCTCGCCCTCAGCCAGGCGGAGGCGCTGCTGTAGCTGGCTCAGCCCTAACACAGTCGTGTTCGCGCCCAGGAGAGCGGCGTTGTCAGCAGGCGACTCCAACGTACTCTTGAGAATCGACGCCTGGGTGACCAGACTGCCGTTGTTACTACTACCAAGAGCGTCCACGTCGCCAGGTTCATGACTCGAGCCATCCCGAGACGACGTCGACAGACCGCGGTGGCTTCGAGAGGCAACCCCATTGCCCTCAAGAAGCGCCTTCACCTCAGACAACTCGCTCTGTGACCGCTCCAGCTCCATCCGAAGCTGTGCCTCGCGCAGCCGCGCCTCCACCAGCTCGGAACTCGAGGAGTCTGTACCGCCAATCGACTCCGAACGCTCCGCAAGCTCGCGCTTCTTCAGCCGCTCAGCATTGATACGGGCCATCAGCTGCTGCTTGGCATGGGTTTCGTCGTCAAGCTTCACCTTGGTCTCATCGAGCTCAACGCGCGTGGCGTCAAGCTGCCCGCGCAACTCCCGTGCCTCTTGAAGTGCGGTGTCGAGCTTATCCTTCTCGCGAGTGAGTTCGACTCGCTTGCCCTGGATGTCGCTTTTCAACGCGTCGATCTTTGCTCGCAGAGCGTGCATCTCTTGCTCAGTCTCGAGCTTCTCCCGCTCCATCGCCAGTCGGAGCTCATTGCTGTCTTCGATACGCGCAAGAAGCGCTGTCTCCGTGGCCTTCCAGCCGTCTTGACGCGCTCGCAGGTCTTCTCGTAGCGCGTTGATTTGCTGAAGTAGCGGCTGCGTCGCCTCCGAAACGCTCTGCCCCATCATGTCGACACGCGCGACAGCATCCAGCCACTTCTTTTTCATACTTTGAACTTCCGCGCGCGCACTCTCTTCCCGCCGCTGCGACTCCTCTTCGAGTTCGCGAACGCTGTGCTGCAGAAAGTTGACCGTGCGCTGCATTTCCTGCTTTTCTGCCGTTAGTGCCTCGTGCGACTGCGTTGTGTCCTTCATCGCCTCCAGCTTGCTCTCCATTGCCTGATTCTCCTCTGACAGCGTCTTTACAAGCGTCTGGGCGTTCTCCAACTGAGACACCGCCGCCGTCGCGTCCTGCTCCGCCTTCGCCAGTTTCTTCTCTGTGCTCTGCGCGTTTGACTGCAGTTCGCGCACTTCCTTGGCCAGCTTTTTGCTCTCGTCCTCGGCCGCCTTGAGCTTCCCTGTCAGGTCTTGCACTTGCACCGACAGGGCCTCACTCTGCGTCTGGAACTTCAGTCGACGCTCCTCTTCCTCGTCTTTCTCCTTCCGAAGGACGCGCAGACGCTGTTCGTACTGTGACTGCTTCACCGACAACGCATTGCCCTCTTCAAGCAGCGCCTTCAACTGCGCGTCCTTCTCGCTCAGTTCGTATTGGAGCGCCTGCAGCTCACTGGGTCGTGGCATCAAGGAAACCTGCTGCTCCATCTCAGTGCGCATGCATTCGACTTGATCGGACAAGTTCCGCGCACGCTCGACGGCCGCGACTTCGCGTTGGCACGTCTTGTCGAGCTCATTGTGCAGCTCCGCAATCGTGGACGACGTCGCGAGCAGCTGAGCCTCACGGAGCTGCAGCTCTTGCCTCAGCGACTGGATCAACGCTGCGTCTGCGTCTTTCGTAGCTGTAGCGGTAGAAGTGCCATGGCTTACGCCGTTCTCGCCATTAGCTGTGTTCGCTTCGTCAACGCTGGTGGCATCGTCCGCATTGGTGCGCTCGGCTTCGCTTTCCTCCTGCTCCTCGTCAGCTTCGACGTCTTCATCTACCTCATCCTTCTCAGCACCCGCAATCTCAGCTCTTCTGACCTCAGCAGCCGCTACTTCAGCATCCGTCGCGTCGTCACTCGCCACTTCGGGAGCGTTGCTCATAACCGTGAGCGTGGCAGCATCCGCGCCCGCCGCCTCCGCTTCCTCACTTACGAAATCACCGTCAGCATCCTGCTTGGCTTCTGCTACTGCCGCATCCTCCTCCTCCTTGTCGCCACGCTCTTCCTCAGCACTGCTTTGCCGCCCTATTCCAGCCTCGTCCTTTGCGTCATGGCCGTCCGATTCGTGCGGGGCCTCAGCTGGCAGCTTCTCCTCCAGCTTGTCCGAAGGCACAACGCTCTCGTCACCATCACCAGCAGCTAGCGTCGGCTCTTTATCGTCATCCAGCGACGTCTTTACCTCATTGTTGACGTCTTCTAGCTCGCTTGTTGCTTGCGCGGCCGCCTTCTCCTCCGCGAACAGCGGCGACGCCTCGGCGGTCGACGTTCGAGGCGGGAGCACGGCCGACAAGGAGCTCGCACCCGCCGACAGCACGCCTACCAGGCGCCGCTTGCCGTCCGCCGACGCCGGGGGCTGTTGCTGTAGCCGCAGGTTCGCGAGCACGTCCTTGCCGAAGGCGCTCAGCGGCGGCGTCACGCCAATGTCGTCCACGGACGCGGTCGGCGGCTTCACCACCGGCGGCAGCGGCAGCTGCGACGCGTCTTGAGAAGAATCCTCGACATGCTCACCGCTAGGCGTGTTGATAGCGCTGCTGGTGGCGCCCGAAGGACGCAGGTAGGGCGCGCCGTTGACGCCCGTGACGACCTGATCGAACTGCTTCTCCACATCCTCGCGCAGCTTGCTCACTTGCTCCAGGCCCTGCGACACGATGGACGTCACGTTCAGCCGCGAGCCCCAGCCGCTCCACGACATGCTCGCGTCCTCCTCCCTCCTCTACGTGGATGGTAGACAGGGAGACACTACAGTAAGAGCCACGTTCCTCGAGGACTCAAGTGACCGATCGGCAGAGGTGGCGATGATAATGATGATCAGGCGGGAGGGGGCCAAGTGTCGTGATCGGATAATATAGAAGTACTACGTATGACCTCAACAGTGCGCAGTGTTGTTATATTGAGTTTGTGACATGGAGGAGACTGCTTCAACTAGATCTGCGGCTCAACACGCTCGGAAATGCAATCGCAGCACTTTTATTACCTCCACATGCACACACATTTCACTATCTACGGCTTCTCAGTCTGCGTATTTTCCTCTACACCGTTGTTCTTCTCGATCGATGCAGCCTTCAGCTTCCTCGGCGTCTTCTTCTTCAGCTGCTTCAAACCATCTCCGCTGGTGGCATCGCCCTCCAACGACTTGGTCTGCGCCTCGCCGAACGGCGTCGACGCCCACATCTTCTCAAACTCCTCCGCGCTCCCGCTAGAGCATACACACTCGTGCACGCCCTCGTCGTCCTTGTGCTGACGGCTCCACGTCTTGCGCAGCTTCTTGCCGTCCACCTCGCGCTCGTGTAGCGCCTTGAGTCGACCGGTGGAATCCTCGTAGCGGCGACGCGTGCTAGTGACGCGTCGTCCTTGATCGTCTAGGACGGACGAGCTGCTGAAGGAGTAGGACGA
>JAADXW010001178.1:0-11369 GCA_023337975.1 Phytopythium ostracodes
AAGATCACGGACTTCGGCGTCTCCCGCGAGAGCAGCGACAAGACCATGACGGCGGGCGTGGGCACGTCGCTGTGGATGGCTCCGGAGGTTATGATGGGCGAGCGGTACGACGAGAAGGCCGACATGTTCTCGTTCGGCGTGGTGCTGTCGGAGCTGGACTCGCACCTGCTACCGTACGCGATGGCCAAGGAGACGGCGTCGGGTCGCGTTCTGCCAGACACTGCGCTGCTGCAGATGGTGTCTCTGGGCCGTCTGCGGGTCGAAATGTCTGCGAATGCGCCCCAGGCGGTTGCAGAGCTCGCCTACGCGTGCGTGGAGCTAGAGCCCGAGAAGCGACCGAACGCCGTCGAGGCATTATACAAGCTGCAACAGATCCTCAAGATGCACGAGGACTTTGTGCTCTGATCGAAAGCGTATTCACCCCACCAATGAAGTGATCTCAGTGTGATTTATCCTTGTTACAAGCCTGCGATTGATGCATGGTTGGCTCACCTCACCGAGCCAACCGAGGTGACGCTCACCAGTACACCAACACTAAGGTCTCATGCTCTCACGACAACGTCAACGGGATCAATTCTGTTTGCTTAAATAAATACACAGACCCACACCAACTCCACAGAAACAATAGAGAACCCCAACCAACCACATCACACCCAGCAACTTCACGCGATGGCTTGTCCTCGTCGCTGTTTGCACGCTCAAGCATCCACGCTGCTGCCACTTGCGCACTCATAGTCCTCACTGTCTGGATCGCCACCGCCGCTAGCCGAGCACTTCGCCTCGACCACAGCCGCCTGGTTCGCGACTGCTTCACGCAACTGGTCGCTATCCAGCGCCTCGAGCATCTTGACGACGCTCTGAGCGCTTGGGCGGGTGTCCGGGCTGCGGCGCAGACACTGCTCGGCGATCTCCCGCACGGCCGGAGGGCACGAGGCCGAGAAGTTGGGCCGTAGACACCCGGCCATGACGAGCTTGAGGATGTGGAAAGGCTGCAGCACCGTCCCAGTGCTCGTGTGCGACGTCGTCGTCGCCGTCGACGACTGCCTGTCGGGCTTTGGCGGCCCAAACCCGCGGGCGTCGTCGTAGGGAGTGGCGCACGTGTCGAGCTCGGCCATGACGACGCCGAACGAGTAAATGTCCGACATTTCAGAGTACACCGAGCCGTCCAGCACCTCGGGCGCCGTCCAGAAGGGCGTGCCGACGCCCACTGTCATGCAGTTGTCGCCGTACGGGCGACTGACGCCGAAGTCGATCAGCTTGGCGTCGTACTCGAGCGTGAGCAGCACGTTCTTGGCCTTGACATCGCGGTGGATGAGCTTGGGCTGGCGGCTGTGCATGTAAGCCAGCGCGCGAGCGATGCCCAACGCCAACAAGCACTTCTCCCTCGCCCACGTGAGCGGCGGAGACGCGTCGCGGTTCCTTCGGAGGTAGGTCTGCAGGTCGCCGTTCGGCAAGTACTCCATGACCATGCTCAAGTTCTCGAGTGTGTTCCAGGCGACGCCGATGAACGTGAGCACGTTCGGGTGGTCCAGCGATGCCGTGAGCTGGATCTCGTCCATAAAAGCCTGGATGTCGTCGAAGGTGTGCTTGCGCGTGCGCAGCAGCCGCTTGACGGCGACCACGCGGCCATCGAGCGAGCACAGCCAGACCTCGCCGAAGGCTCCTTTGGCCACCTCGCGCTCAAGCACTAGGCTGTCCATGGGCACGCGGCGTTCGCGCAGCAGCGGGTCGGCCGTCAGTGCTCGCATGATGCTCGCTGAGCTGGACGAGTTGGACCCGTAGATGATGCCACTGCCCGCTTGTTGCTGATAGAAGTCGCTGCTTGGTGCGGCGCGGCAAGTGCGCTTCATGTGCGTCTCCGGCAAGCCGTCTCTGTCATGTGGCGGCGTCCTTGGCGTCGAGCTCAAGTTGAACACGTCCTTGCTCATCGACTGCCGCCGTTGCCAGCGGAAGTAGGCGACCATTCCGGCCGCGATGATGGCTGTGCCCGCGAGAATGGGCAGCAGGTACAGCAAGTGGAACGTCGACACCGACTCCTGCTTGTACCTCGTGAGCCACGCAGACGTGAGCTTGCCGTACGCCGGCGTCTCCCACCCATTGGCTTCGGCCGTGGCGGACGAGTACGAGTCGCACGGGATAATGATGGAGCTGTACTGGCCAGACGCCAAACACGTGTCCCACGCGGGCTCCGCGTCGATGGAAATCGTGTGGATGGCGAACACGATGAAGTGCTTCATGTCGTACACTTTGTCGTCCCACTCGTGGCGGATCATGCTCATGACGGGCACGGCGTCTGATTTGCCGCCCGTGGCCCACATGGAGGTGTGGCTGCCTTGCGGAGTCACCGGCTCGCTCGCACAGTGGCTGACCGACAGCATCATGCTGCCAGAGCACGTCTCGGACCGGAGCACCACGACTCCGCTAGGTTCCGAGCAGTTCTTCGTCGTGCAGCCCGCGCTCGCGTACTCCTCGACCGACACGGCGATCTCGGCCATCGACACGCCGCCAACCGTGTACACGCGCGTGAACGCGTTGTTCTGGTCAAAAGTGTAGCCTGTATCCCAGATGAGCGCGCGCTGGAGCAGGCCCGGCAGGTCCTCAAACTCGAGCTCCAAGGGCGCGAGTCGCTGCTGGATCAACGTCGGCAGGTCGCTCGTCTTGTAGTCGTACTTGTCGGCCGTCACGCCGCTCTCGTAGAGTCTGTAGAACTGCTGCGCCAGGTCGGACGTCGTCCCGTTCCACGCGAACGACTTGTCCGTCGGCACGTCGACCAGCGACGACGACAGCCGCCGCGAGATCCACGAGCGCACGCCGCCCGCGAGTCCCGTCGCTGGTGACGAAGACGGCCGGAAAGAGGACGCGGCGACGCCTTCCGCTGCAATGAAGGCCGATAACAGCGACAGGAGACGCCGCCAGCGCCAGCCACTTGGTCCGGAAGCCAACGTCCGCCTCGTCATGCCGAGAGGCGCTGCTCCTGCTTTTTGTACAGTATGTATGCTATGAACCGAGGGTCTGTCTGTATGGGGAGTGAGAGTAGGGAAGACGCCGCCCTGCTCGCCCCGCCACTCACTGCCACACGCCGCTCTACCAGGGAGGGAAGGCGTGTGTGCTAGCGCTCTGCGTTCTGTTCTCGCCGCTTGTTCGGTTGTCGCCAAGTCGGGGATTGATTACATGCCGGCACCACCACCGTAGCAGCAGTCAGCCCCTTGGTGCTAGACAGTGGGGCGTTCTCCCTCCGTGGAAGCCGAAGAGTGGGCTCCAGGCGATGCACTCGGGTAGGGTCTGAGACGGATGGGAGCAACGCTTTTTGTGTCGGTGTATGTGCCCATCCTCCTTCCTCCGCTCTACACTCAGTCCATCATGTGTGGGGCGGGGGCGAAGCTCTGCCGCCGAACCTACGGGTGTTGAGCCCAAGTCGCCCGTTGCGTTTCTCACTTGCGCTGAGTATTGGAGAGTGGGAGGGCGAGGGGCGCAGAAACGCTCTACAGTAGGGCGCCGCTACTTCAACGTAAATAGGGCGACAGTGCCTGGGCTTTGGCGACCTGCGATTGGTCAGAATTGGCGGCCAGGCGGGTCGCCAGCGGCGCATCACGCCGGTGTCTTCGTCCCCGACTTTTTTTCATCTTCTCGACGCGGTTTGTATGGGCTTCACTATGAAGTGGCGGCTCCACATCGTGTCGCACACGTGAAGATGTGCCTCGGCTAGAAAATGGCGTCCGTGGCCATCAATGGCGCCGACCCAAAACAAAGAGAACCGCCCTCCCCTGTCGATCTCATTCCCCAAACCTATCTCTTCAAAATTGATAATAACGTGGGACTCATATTTTATCAGCCACAAACACACAACAAGTACCTCTAATTTTGTATATTTTGCCAAATATGCTGAATATTCAACTTCAAAATGGGTGCGCTCGCTTCTCTTCTGCCTGCAAAGATTCCGATTTCCCGTGACTCACCCTGCGCGCCCAAGAGCACCTCCCCTCCCCTGCTCGCCCCACCTGCACCGCATCACCGCTTCCGCCGGAGCCTCCGGTGGAAATGGAACGCGTTCTCACCCCTCGCGGCAGAAAACGCAAAACCTGTCTCCTTTCTTCCGACAAAGACGTTCAGTACAGTACTGTACAGTATCAGTGCGTCCAATTGACCGGGGTGATGTCTCACTCGTGAATTCAAGGTGCGCCTTGAAGTTGCTGCATCGAGTCCTAGATGCTAGGTGTACTGTATGACCAGTACAGAACTGTATGGACATTCGACGCTACATGTTGCGACGCCAGCGGAGGGCGCTGTTTCGCTTCTCTACCACGTAATGTGTCCCGCAGGCGCTCGCCGTTTCTTTGGGCAGTACCTAACCGAGATCGGCGGTAATACGTGTTGCTCGAACAGTGTGACGCGCTCACGCAAAATTGGCGAACAGCGGAGGGATCTAATTGGATTCCCGCCAGAGTAGTGTGCAGTCTACCGTAGTGTATGCACGCCCTACCTTGTACTAGTGTACAGCATGCAGCACCTCAGCAAACGGTCACCAAGACAACAAATGTATGCTCAGGGGTTCTTCTCGCTCGCCTGCACCACCCAAGCAGCAATTTACCGACGAGTTGACCAGTGCAACGATCGACGTCTAGTCAAAAGTGTGAGGGAGCGGCCGCTACGTTGGAGACATACATGTTTCGTCTAAAGTTAGAGCGATACTGTACGCATCCGGAGCTCGAGGCAATGCCTCTCTCACCACCTTGAGCCAGTCAGCTGGATTGCAGATTCCAATGCTCGCAGCTCCTGGCCGATTTGGCGCAGCCTGTAGGGGGTACGTTCCCGCCTTGATCCCAGCTCGGCCGAGAGGCAGAACTCCGACGTACCGATGTAGCGTCCATCGTGTCGGTCGGCTGGCCGTCCTGATTGCCACCCGAGCGGTGGCCCACGGTGAGTCGCGAGTCTGTAATAGGCGCCTTCCCATGCCGACGCAAAGTCGTGAGCGACGCAGACAGTTTGGTAGTCGAATATGTCAAATCTTAAAGTGTGCATTGTACTGTACAGAACGTGCCTCCAATTCGCCAAACACTTGTGGTGCTGCTCGGATCAACGCTTACACACGCGTTCCCTAATTCAGGCACGGCGCTGGCAACCTCTTGTCCAAGAGTTTGAGATGCTAGTGGATCACGAGAGATGACACCGAGTGCGCCATCCGATGGTCGAGCAGTGTGAAGTTTCAGTAGATTTCGCTCTTGCTTGTGCAGATTTTGCCCGGTTTCAGTAGCATATATCGCGCTGTGCTAAAACTTAGCCTAAAAGTTGCAGGTGTTGTGGTGTCGATCGGCAGCATATCAATCGCGATCCTAGTCAAAGCACGGCACGAGACGCTGTCCTACGCCAGGGCGTACAGCGATCCACCCCAAAGCAACCACCGCCTGGTTGGCGTTGCCTGCCCGGTCCATCGCGCCACCAGCTGCGTTGTCGGCTCCGTGCGGTACTGTCGCTCAACGTGCTGATGCATGCATCTACATACAGATGCTGGGGACGGTTGCGCAATACTGTGCAGTGCTCCAAGGCGATTGATTCGTTGGTCTCGCAGCGCGAGGCGTGCTGTCACCGCTTGACTCGGACCAAACATCGCGCCAATACATACATCCATGTGTGCATTGTAAAGTGACTGGGAACAATTTGTCCTCGTTGCATCAAGAACTCAGATCACAGTCATGGCGCATCGACGGACAAGCTTCTTTATCAAAATACCAAAAGACGGTGCTATTTCTTATTCGGCATAGTTTACGAAAGTGGTTTACTCCAAATGAGCTTTCCGTTTGTGCCTCTTAATGATAATATAATAACGAATACTTACCGTGTTCTGGTGTTAAATCGCGCAGCACCTAGTTCACCCAGTATGCCTGGTGATACACATAACGACGAACGATTAGGCCCTAATGTCGATAAGGCCTGTCCCACTTACGTATCTCCACCGTCAAAGCCTTATGTATGGGAACTCGATGTTAGTTCCAATACATTATGTAGTGATGGGCTTAAGTATTGGCTCTACGATTTGGTGGTGGGCCTAATCGTTCGTCGTTATTGGTACCGTTGTACACTCAGGGAAGACCCAAGGAGACGCTGTCCATTCGCCGACTGGCACTGGAACAAAAGAAGACCGCAATGACATATTGGTGAGGCACAGTACACGTGTACTGTACTGTGCGCTGTATTGCAGCGACGATGTACAGTAACGCAGCCAATCAGCCGAGTCTCCACTCCACCCCGATCATCGCCACGCCATCTCTGCTCCCTCGCACACAGCCCTGGACATCAAGCTGCCACGCGCTGCCGCCCTCGGCTGACCGGCTCGCAACACCATTTGCGGATTTTGTGGCGATTACTAAAGGCACGTGCTTGCGAACGTACCATGACCACGCTCGTGCGGTTGTGCCGGTGCGTGACTTTTCTCGCTCTCGCGAGCAGCACGGGTGCCGAGCTCGTCAGCGCTTCTGATGGCCGAGGCTCCGGGTCGTCTGCGCTCCCGTCGGACAAGACTGCCTTCACTTTTGACGAGACCACGTCCGACATTGCGTAGCAGCTCTACTGGCGGATGCAAGCGGGGGACACGCTGGACCCGATCACGCTCAATAGAGTTCCCCACGCCATCACCCACCGCCTGCACCCCTTCGGTCTCGACTTTAGCAGGAATCTGCCGGGTATCCTGCAGCGCGCGGTGCTCTGGGACTCGGTCTTCGTGACCTCGGAGAGCGACAAGACGGCGTTGCAGGTCTGGACGCTGTCAGGATCCATGGCAGACCTCGCGCTCACCTACGACGACTACCTCGGCGTCGAATGCAACTCGACCGACCTGTTAAGTTACTACCCCAGCCGGTTCTGCAACGGGCGCCAGATCCTCTCCGCGGCGCGGTGCGTCGTCGAGACGTTCGAGAGCGCCGGCGAGGGCAATTTCGCCATGTGGTCGAACGGAGGCGACCCCGACGTGATGCCGCAGTTCCACGTGGTCGACCACTCGTGGGTCGACAATTTTGCCAACGTGTCCTGCACTGTGTACGCCGTGCACACGCTGTCGAGCGACGTCGAGCCACTGTACGGCACGTGCTCGACGAGTGGGTATGGGTCACTAGTGGTTCCCTGCTATCCGAGCAACAACGCGTCAGCTAACGCGAGTGGGGCGATGCTGAAGGTGACGCCGTCGGCATCGGTAACGACGTGGCTGGAGGAGTACCAGGCATTGTCCGGAAAGGGCTCGCCACTCGGTGGTTTTAGCCATTCGCTACTGATTCCAATCATTGGCGGTGTTTTGCTGGCTGTCGCGCTGTTTGTGTTCCTGCGCCGTTGTGCGCGTCGCCATCGCCACAAGTCCGTGCAGAAGCACAACACACAGGAGTTCCAGTCGGAGCACGATGAGTATCATCCGGACGAGTTCGATCCGTACAAGCAGATGCAGACAACACCACCGGGTAGTGGCGAGCAGCTTGACGACTTCATGCGCAGCAACTCCAGGCCCACGCTGTCGACGGCAGATAGCTCCTTCTCGCTTTGGAGCGCAACAGGCAGCTTCGATAACACGATCGAGAAGCCGCGTGCTTATGACTCGAAAGACAGCGATAGCTACGGACCCAACAGCCTCTTCAGGACTCTAAGGAACGACGTCCACCTCGCCGGCAAGCGCATTCCGTACGACCAAGTTCGCTTCGTCTCGGTGCTGTCGAGAGGCGCGTACGGAGAGGTCTGGCTGTGCGAGTACGGCGGGCAGCAGGTGGCGGCCAAGCGTCTGAAGCAGAACAGACATCAAGTTCGCTGACATCCGAGACTTCGTTCACGAGATCCAGCTCTCCGCTAGTCTGGAGCATCCGAACATCATCCGGGTCGTCGACGTTGCGTGGAACACGCTCTCCAGCCTTTGCATGGTCGTTGACTACCTTCCACACGGCGATCTGCGATCCTACCTGAAGAGGCACGGTGACCTCTTGACGTGGGGACGCGACAAGATCCACATCGCCACCAGGATAGCGCGAGCTATCGAGTACCTGCACACGCTCGAACCTCTGCTGATCCACCGCGACCTCAAGTCGAAGAACATGCTGCTGACTCGAGCTCTGGATCCTCAGCTGACTGACTTCGGCATCAGCCGCCGTCGGATGGAAAAAACCATGACTGCCGGCGTTGGCACTCCCTGCTGGACAGCGCCCGAGGTGCTGAGCGGCGAGAGGTACACGGAGCAGTCGGACGTTTACTCGTTCGGTGTGCTGCTGACGGAGCTGGACACGTGCCAGGTGCCGTACTTCGACGTGGCAGATCCGGTCGAGGCGAAGATGAGGTCCATCCAGATTATGAACGGCGTGATGAGCGGCGAGTTGCGTCCGAGCTTCAGTGACGAGTGTCCTACTCGCATCCGACGCCTGGGGTTTGCCTGTCTAGAGCAGGATCCGTCCTGCCGACCGACGGCCCGGGAGGTCCTGCAGACTCTCGATCCGTGAAGCGGCGGTCAACAGACTCGCATACAGTAGTTAGGTTCGGTCTCCTGAATCAATGTGAAGTTTTTGGATGCTGTCGCCTGGGTCTGTGGAATGCCAGGGTAAACGTGTAAGTTGAAGACGCTGCGGGATGAATTGTGGTCGCATCCCTGGCACCCGCGATCGATCACCAAGGGTACTGTACTGGATAGAGCATCAAACTCATCGAAGCGGCGTCTGACTGCTGCCGACTTGCGCAGTCACCGAGGCATTGCGACGTCGTGAGCAGTGTACGGAAGCTCTGCATGCTTACAGTATAATAGAGGCCGTCGTCTCAGCCAGAAGGTCTCGCCGGATCACAGATGCCCGTGTGAACGAACGTCTAGTGGGCATTGCGTTCGCAATAAGACACCTTTGTGGATGGCAGTCACGAGGGGATTTGCGGATGTGATTTTTGCAAAACAAGGTTATACGGTGTGAATTTGCTAATCAAGTGACAGGCAATGATATTATTGAGATTTACAATGATACCGTGCATTGAAACGAAACTGCCTCGAACAACCTTGTAACATTATGATTTTTTCCACAACACTGAACCCAAACGGGCGAGCAGCTCTACAGATACAGTAATGTCGCGCACCAAGAGTAGAAATCCAACCGATGGACTTTGAAGGAGAGACGACGACGACCCACCAGCCGAAACGAGCGACGCCAGCAGAGAAAAGCGGCCGCCAGAACATGCATCCTTCCTTCTCTGTCTCTACCCTCTCTCGACCACCCAGAGTTCCTCGTCTGTGGAGGGCCCAGTTCACTCTCGAATCTCCTGCAGTCGTGAAAGGATGTCAGAGGGACGGATCATGCGCGAGCGGGGCCTGCCGCTGCTTCGGCGCGTCGCTCTCCTCGCGCTCGTGAGCATGTTGCATGCAGATGTTGTCAGCGTCACCAGTGCGTCGGGCTCTGGGTCTGCCTCCCTGCCCTCGGACGCGTTCGTCTTCTCGTTCGATGGCTCGACGTCTGACATCGCGCAGCAGCTCTACTGGCGCGCGCAGGCGAACGACTCGGCGACCAAGATCACGCTTAGCACTGTTCCAGACGCCATCACCGAGCGTCTCAGTCTGTTTGGCATTGACTTCAACTCGGACCTCAGCGGCCTCGAGCAGCGCGCGGTGCTGTGGGACACGGGCTTTGTGCTGGCGCCCAGCGGGACGGAGGCTCTGCAGGTCTGGACGCTGTCGGGCTACGCGATGACGGAGCTCGCGGTGCCCTACGACGAGTACAACTCGACTGGCTGCAAGGCGCTCAAGTGCAACCAGACCAACGACGCTATTTATTACGCCAGCCAGTACTGCAACGGCGCGCAGATGCTGTCGGCGGCGCGGTGCGTGATCGAGGCGTTTGAGGATGCGGGCGAGGACAGCTACGCGATGTGGTCGACCGGCGGGGACCCCGACATTATCCCGCAGATCCGCGTGGTGAACCACTACTGGACGGACAACTCCTCTGGGATCTCCTACCAGGTCTATGCCGTCCACACGCTCAGCGAAAGTGACGAACCGACGTATGGGATGTGTGCCACGAACGACTACGGGTCGCTAGTGGTGCCCTGCTACCCAAGAAGCAACAGCTCGGCGAACGTGACCGGAACAATGCAAGCGGTGACACCATCCGCATGGGTTATGACGTGGCTGATGGAGGAGCATCCATCCGAATCGTCGTCTTCGTCTGAGGATGGAGACTCGGGATTCAATCTGATTTTGTTGATCCCCATCATTGGCGGCGCGCCGATACTCATCGCGCTGGTCGCAGTCTGCTTTTGCTATGCTCGTCGGCGACGTCAACACCAGGATCACAGATCTGCGAACGGAGACCAGCGCCAGATTTACGATCACAGCGCGCCAGGAAATGCTGAACAGCACCCTGTGGTGGGTCTGTATAAGGAGATGGGAATGCCGAGCATGAGCTACAAGGAGACCAACGACTTGGATGCTGAGGATTGGCGACCGACTGACTCGACGGAGGCCGCCACACTCGCCGGACATCACGGCACGGAGGGCGATCAGACCATTCAGATCCCTCGCGCGTTCGAGCCTGAAGGCGGCGAACTCATGGGGCCTGATGGTCTGTTCAGGATCCTCACGACTGACGCCTATCTTATCCACAAGCGGATTCCATACGACCACCTCCACTTCCAGTCGGTCATCTCCAGAGGAGCCTACGGAGAGGTCTGGCTGTGCGAGCTCCATGGAGAGCAGGTAGCGACAAAGCGGCTTATCCAGAATAAGCAGGCCATGTTCCAGGAGATTCAAGACTTTGTCCACGAGATCCAGCTCTCCGCCAGTCTGCGACACCCGAACATCGTCCGAGTCGTCGGCGTCGCATGGAACACGCTCTACAACCTCTCCATGATCATCGACTACCTCCCCACTGGCGATCTGCAACTCTACCTGAGGAAGCAGGGCGACCTCATGACGTGGGCGCGAGACAAGATCCACGTCGCCATCGGCATCGCCAGAGCGATCGAGTACTTGCACTCCCGTGAGCCGGTGCTCATTCATCGAGACCTCAAGTCGAAGAACGTACTGCTGACTCGGACGCTGAATCCTCAGCTGATCGACTTTGGCGTAAGTCGACGGCGGATGGAGGAGACCATGACTGCCGGCGTTGGCACTCCGTACTGGACGGCGCCAGAAGTGCTCAACGGCGAGCGGTACACGGAGCAGTCGGACATTTACTCGTTCGGCGTGTTGCTGGCGGAACTGGACACGTGTCAGCTGCCGTACTACGACGCGGTGGGTCCGAACGGTACGAAGATGAAGCCTTTCCAGGTGTTGGACGGCGTGATGAGCGGCGTACTGCGTCCAAGCTTCAGTGAGAAGTGTCCAACTCGCATCCGTCGCCTTGGGGTGGCGTGTCTGCAGCAGGATGCGACTC
>JAADXW010001179.1:0-11361 GCA_023337975.1 Phytopythium ostracodes
AACTAGCTGACGGGAGACACACAGTCTGACCGGTTAGCGCAGTATTTACGAAAAGGGTGGCATTCTGATTGAAACAACACAATTATAATTGGTCACTGAGAATTCAACTGAAAGACCGACACGAATCCACTAATAAAAAAACACTGAAAAGCAAAATGAGAAGTGACCAAATTGCAGCGACCTGCTCAGCTCTCGTTGTCCGAAGGGGCGTAAAAATGCTCCTGCATGTTGCGCTTGCGCTTGAAACGGCACTTCTGGGCTGACTCGCGCTTCTTGTTGGCGATGTCATCGCCAATGTGGAACAGCCCGTTGAGGTGCTGCTGGTAGCTCGCGCCGTCATCCGCGCGGACGGGGTGGTAACGCACGCCCAAGCTGGTTAGCGCAACACAGAGACGAAAGTTAGGGTTGATTTGTGCTGTTGCGTAAAATTTTCTGCCTCTTTTTGTGTTGTCGGTCGCGCTCGATGCCATTTTGGCGCGATCGATGAGGGGGGAAGTGGCGCGTCAGATCGGCATTGGCGCCAATGGAAGAGTGCATCCTAACTTGGTAATGTTGGAGTGGCACTGCGAAAGACTAACAGACAACCGTAGCTCGCTCTCCTCACGCACATACTGCGCCCTCGATAAAACACCGCTGCATTGATCGAGGGTGGCATGGCGCTTGGCGTGATGAGATCTCCGATCGAACGCGTAATCGACGATCACTCATCTAAATCAATATGATTCCGCTCATCTATTTGGGCAATCTGTGGACGACTGGTCAGTCATTCGAAAACTGACACTTTGGTCTATTTTGGAGAAGTAAATGCCATTGTCGAAAAAACGAAATGGTCACGTTTTCGGCAAGGAAATCGGCACGTTTTTCTAACACCTATTGCCCCAAATAAAACGGGCTTTTCGTCGAACTCCATACAAAAGTCAACATAAGGCACCAACTGGTGCTTATCGTAGATTGAAGTAGGTGTAACTGACGATAAGGACAAGGTTTTTATACAAGCACTAACTATAGAAACCTAATCGAAGTGTCCAAACATGCCTATTTGGCTTCAATTAGGTAATTATTTACGAGTACCTAATCTGCAGAGGCCTGGCGATAGGAGACGCAGCATACTTGAACTCCATATGAAAACGATCGGGGCTGACGAACGCACGCAACGTTTTGGCGGTGGCAACGCCACGACGGGCGAAAAGACAGGCGACAACAGCTAAAACATTATAATTAATTACTCGAATTGCTCTGATTTTACTTTACGAACAAATTGGGAATTGTGGCAGATTAAAATTGTCAACTTTCAGCATTTGCATGGAGTTCCGTATGTGGGGAAGTAAAATGGAAGCAAAAAGGCAGTTTTACAGCTTGATTTTAACGTAAGACAGTATGTATCGGCTCCATTCGCCATGTTCCTCTCTTGTCGTTGCATGAACAACAGCAAAAAATCCAAGTGATCGCTTGATGGTCGCCGCTCCAGTGGGAATGACCGATCTCTCGCTCACTTCCCGGTCTCTCATTCCGACATTCTGACGTGACCTAGGCTTATGACGACCCGGACGACGACGAGCACTCCTTGCCCTCCGTGCCGTCGTTTGGGATGTACCAGCAGTGCTTGGTCTCAACGCCGCCGGTGGTCGTGTCGCTCATGGTGGAGCCGTACGACCACGAGCTGTCGGCCGTGTGGTACTGCAGCTTGATCCAGTCCTTGGAAGCCGTAAGGGAGAAGAAGCCGTACTCGTTACCGCCGTACGTCCACACGTTGGACACGTAGTCCTCCGCGTACGTCGGGATGCCGCTCGCCGACTCCATTTGAATGCCACCACCAGCACCGTTGTCGACGAAGTGGACGCCCAGCGACGACGAGTAGTCATGGTTCTCACCGTGCGTGTGGCCGTTCAGCCACAGGTGGATGTCCGTGCCGTTGATGATGTCGAACCACTCTGTCATACCCGCCTCAGCGTAGTGCGCGTACGGCGAGTAGTGACTGTTGACGATCTTCCACGTGGCCGTCGACGTCGCCAGTTTCTCCTTGAGCTGCGTGCGCGACGTGTCACTCCAGTTGGTGAAGACGGCGAAGCACTGGTCGTACATGTCCGTGTCGCCACCGGCGCAGTACTCGTCGCCGCGAGCGATGTTGTTGCACGAGTCATCGTCACCGTCTGAGTAGCCGTAGCACTGGCAGCACACCTGGAGCGCGCCGTGCGTGTCGGCGTCGCCCGAGTCCACGTTGAAAATGTCGATACTCACACCCGAGTCCTCGTCCTTGATCGAGTAAACATAGAAGTGGTCCTCCAGCACCCAGCGGTCGTCGTTGGGACTCGTGTAGTCGGCCTGCCACGAGAACTTCTTGTCGAGATACTCGAGCAGCTCGGACGTGGACGAGCACTTGGCGGGGTTCGAGCCGTCCGTGCAAATGTAGTCGGCTCCACCGTAGTCGTGGTTGCCCAGCACGTTGACCCACGGGATGCTCTTGATGTTGGAGCCATCGTACTTCTCCTCGAACGTCGACGTGAAGCGCGTGTTCATGTCGGACGAGCCCATGATGCCGTCCCAGTAGAAGTTGTCACTGCATACAAACACCAAGTCAGTCAACACTGGACACCGCCCACAAAAGTCTCGAGAGCAGCCTACCCGTGGCTGATGATAACCTTGGGAGCGACCTCGGCGTCGCCGGCCTGCGTGTTCATGATGCTCGCAACCACATCCTCGGCGACAATGTCGTAGTCGTCGTAGGTGGACGAGCGCGTGCAGCACGAGTCGGGCTGCACGGTCGAGCCCCAGTCGCCGATGGCAAAGGCGGCCAGCGAGTACGTGACGGACGTTGGGTCGGACGTGATGGTCGCCGTGCTGCCGCTGCTGGAGCTATCCGTCGTGGACGACTTGACCTTGGCGTTCCCGCTGGACGACGACGTGCTGTCGCTCGTGGCGCTCGTGCCCGAGCCGCCGCTGCTGCTGGTGGTCGAGTCGCTCGAGCTCGTGCTCGCCGAGTCGGACGAGTGGCGCGACACCATAACGCCGATCACGACGCCGATCACCGCCAGCACCACCACGACGCCGACCACGGCCAGCTTCTTCCTCACCACCATCGTCGTCTTGTGTTGCGCCTTGTTGTCTGTTTCCTGTGCCTGTACTAAACCACTTCACTGAACGCCGCTGTCAGCCTTCCGAATCGCGCGGAAATGTGAGACTGACGGACAGACCGCGTGGCTGTGCACGCACACCCGCAACACTTCCCCTCTCCTTCCTTCTCTTCCTCTGTGCCGGCCCGCCAATAATATCCAGCCATGGGGATCGGTGTTGCACTCAGGCGGATCGGCGCGGCACCTGGCTCAGTCGCGGTTGAGGTTTCTATGTGGGAAATTGTATCAGATCGTCACAAAAGAAGGCGAGCCAGGTGGTGTTGAGACAGGTGCCTGACGTTCACGCAAATCACTGCTTTTCTACTAGGAAAGTAGTGCCAGACGTTCGCAAAAGCCGCGAAACGGTCAGCCTAACGAAAGCAGATTATCGTCGCAAGGTGTTAAAGAACGGCTAAAGCAAGGTCTAAACCGTAACTATAAACCCACTAAAACTCATAGATCGGCATCTAAATATCTGTACTGTACAGTGGTCGGGCGTGAAAAATATGTGGGTTCAACTTTGCGTTCGCTCGCGTTAGGGGTCGGATCATTTTGAATCACTGCGTTTTGCATGCGCCGTCCAGGCGATGCACCGATTCTTTGTTCTGTGGGAATCGCGCTGACTGCCCTCGATAAGGTACGAACGAACCCACGCATGTCAAAACGCGAACTGGGGAGACGACGCCAACGGAACGAGAATGGGGAGTAAAGCCTTGCAGATGACAAACCGACCGACCTGCTTCCTTACCAGAGGTTTGTGTGTGGGCCCACATACAGAACTCTGGTATTAACACTGGGCCTCGTCTTCAAGACTCTCCCCACAAAAGTGGATTGTGCTCTCTAAGGCTGTAAAATTACGGCATCTGGCCTGTCATTGCGCAGCCCAGTACAGTAGCGTCTCTGAGCGATGATCTTTATTCAGAGACTCTGAATCGTGCCTTGCGATTGTGGATGGCAGTCAAACGCACGTCCAGCATGGACAAGCAACAACATTCAGGGCACCCACCGCATCGCCGCACTAAAATTGGAACCTGCGCACTTTACGACACAGCGCCGGCCGCTCACGTGTGAACGCTCACCCGCTCCTTGACATCCTCGCAGCGCGTTCCAACGACACGCACCACCGCATTTCGCCACCACGTTGAAAAATCGGATCATTTCGGGCCAAACTCACTCGTCACTCTATGTGCCCAATCTGCGGTACAGCGTTTACCTCGTGTACCCTTTCTTCGGTCCAGTACCGGTGCCAAACCGGTAATCACTTTTGCCAGGGTTTCCCCCTCCTCCCACGTCTGCTTGAAGAAAAAAACCGCTCTCGACCAACACTCCTGATCATCCTTCAATCCGCCCCCGACCCGAAAGAAGGGGGAGGGAGGCGAAGCATACAGTAATCAAGATAAAACCCCGTCTAAAAAAGAAGGAAGGCCCCTTGTCACACCCGTCATCGGGAAAGTGCAAGCCGCGCCGCAAACACCAACAAGCGCAGAAAGTCAAGCCGACCAAGCCGAGAAAGGCCGTGCGCTACAAGCGAGTTCCCCCTCCCCCCCCTCCTTCTGCGTTCATTCCTGTATAAGCGCCTCGACCGCCTCCTCCTCCGTCCAAGATGAGCTACCAGCTTCCGTCGGCGTTTCTGCAGAAGTTCACGCCCAAGGAGATCCACGAGGCCAAGCGCGTGTTCAAGGAGCACGACCGCGACTACGCGGCGGCTATCGCCGCGGACGAGCTGCACACGGTGCTGCAAAAGCTGGGCGAGAATGTGACGCCCGGACAGGCCTCCGTCATGGTCAAGCAGGTCGCGCTCGACCGGCCCACGCAGATCACGTTCCAGGAGTTTCTGCACTTGCTGTACGACTTTCGCAACGGCGCCATCGCGCTGGATCCGGCGGCGCTGATAAGCCAAGCGGCCATTTCTGCAGTTTCTGCACCGGTAGCGGTTGCGCCAGCGCCAACCCCCGTTCCTGCGCCGGCGCCCGTGGCGGTTGCCGAGTCGACTCCGTTCTTTCCGAAGAAGACAAGCAACTGGCCACCCACGGAGCAAGCGGAGGAGCCCTCAGTGCAGCCGTCACCTTTTGCTCAAAAAGCGCAGTGGCCGCCCGCTGCTTCTGCTTCGACTGATACCCCTGCTGCCCAACCGACTGCGTCGCACAAGCCGCAGTGGCCGCCTTCGGGCGGAAGTGCACCGCCTGCGTCGCCGTCCAAGCCCGCGTCGTGGGTGAAGTCCCCGAGTCCTGCGAAGGAGGCACCTCCCGTGTCAACGCCGCCATCGCATGGCAAGGCGCAATGGCCACCGACCGCTGTTTCCTCGCATTCGAAGCCGCAATGGCCTCCAGCGTCAGCATCCAGTCCGTCAAAGCCTAACAAGGCACAGCAGTGGCCACCGACTGGAACTCCGACGAATCGTGAGCAGCGGTCACCGAGCGCTGCCAAGCAGTGGCCTTCAACGGCAGCTTCGGACGTGCCGTCCAAGGCGCCTGGATGGGAGAATGCTTCTTCGACGCCGCAGTGGCCGCCCACATCTTTCTCGAGCGCGCCAACTGCCGAAAAGTCCCCCTCTTCGACCCAGAAGCCTCAATGGCCGCCTGCGTCCTCGTCTAGTGCGGTGTATGCTGAAAAATCTCCGTCGACTCAGAAGCGCGTGCAGTGGCCGCCGGCTGGCGCTTCTACGAGCGAGACTCCTCCGCCCGTGGCACCGCGATCGCCGCCTCGTTCGCCCGCGAAGCCGACTGCCGCGCAGGACGCGTCACCGTCTGCCACGTTGGACGCGCACGCTATGAGCGTCCTGCAGCGACGCGCCAGTGCTGCTGCTGCGTTCAATGCGAATATCACAATTCACGAAGTGAAGGGCACCGCAGGGGGCCTTCACTCGTACTCGCAAGAAGAGACGGTGGCGTTCTCAGAGCACATCAACAATTGTCTTCAGTCGGATAAGGCTTTGGCATCGCTGTTGCCGATTCGCACCGACTCTGGGCTTTTTACGGCTGTGCGTGATGGCATTCTGCTGTGTAAGCTGCTCAACGCTGCTGTCCCAGAGACGGTTGATGAGCGCGCCATCAACTTTAGCAAGAAGCAGAAGGAGATCAACGTCTACCAGAAGACAGAGAACCTGAACCTGTGCATCAACGCGGCCAAGAGCATCGGCTGCAGCGTGGTGAACATTGGTCCGGACGATCTCTTGGAGGGCAAGCCGATTCTGGTCCTCGGTCTGGTGTGGCAGATCATCAAGATTCAGCTGACGTCGACGATTAACCTCAAGAACCACCCCGAGCTCATGCGGCTGCTGCTTGAAGGCGAGACGCTCGAAGAGTTTATGAAGCTTCCGCCTGACCAGATTCTGCTGCGTTGGATGAACTACCACTTGAAGGCGGCTGGACACCCGAAAACGGTCACGAACTTCAGCAAGGACGTGCAGGATGCCGTTGCGTACAGTGTTCTGCTGCACCATATTGCGCCTGAGCAGTGTGACCTGTGCCACGAGTCGGTCCCGGAAGAGCGGGCAGCGCATGTGATCCAGAATGCTCGCAAGCTCGGCATTGAGACTTTCATCAAGCCTCGCGACATCACGAGCGGCAACCCGAAGCTCAACATGTCGTTTGTGGCGCAGCTGTTCAACACGTGCCCTGCGCTCGATATTGTCGAGGAGGAGATCAAGCAGCTCGAGGAGATTCTGTACGACGATGTGGGCGACACGCGCGAGGAGCGCGTGTTCCGCATGTGGATCAACTCGCTGGCGATCGACGATGTGTACATCAACCACTTGTTCTCGGACCTGCACGACGGCCTGAACATTCTGAAGGTGTTCGACAAGATTGAGAAGGGCATCGTTTCGTGGCAGAAGGTGAACCTGATCGCGCCCAACAAGTTCAAGCAGGTCGAGAACTGCAACTACTGCGTGGTGCTTGGCAAGCAGCTCAAGTTTTCGCTGGTGAACATCGGTGGCGCGGACATTTACGAGGGCGCCAAGAAGATGATCCTGTCGATCATTTGGCAGAGCATGCGGTACCAGCAGCTCAAGCTTCTGAGCAGTCTGGCCAAGGGAGGTCAGGGTGAGATCACAGACAAGGACATCATCGACTGGGCGAACAGCAAGGTGCGCCAGCAGGGCCGCATCCAGTCGCAGATCATCGCGTTCCGTGACCAGTCGCTCGCCGACGCGCTCTACCTGCTGGACCTCGTGCACGCCGTCGAGCCGCGCGCCGTCAACTGGGAGCTGATTGCGCGGGAGCCGCAATCGGACGAAGACAAGGCGAGCAACGCCAAGTACGCGATCAGTTGCGCCCAGAAGATCGGCGCCGCCGTGTTCCTTACGTACGAGGACATTGTGGAGGTCAAGCCCAAGATGATCATGACGTTCGTTGCCAGCCTCATGTCGATCGACATGCACAAGCTCCGAGCGTGAGTCCGGCTGGGACATGAAGCTCTAGCTGCTTGTGAGTGGCGCTAGCTGGCGCTCAACATTTAAATTGTGTCAGCGACAGAGAAGCGATCAGAAGATCGCGCGGAGCCATATTCATTAACTGCGACACATCCACGTGTCGAATCTGATAGCTCTCGTCCGATATTTATGTTATTTGACTCGGATAAGCCTCACGTTATACTCCGGAGTACGTGCTGCACGACCTCAATTGCAGTGCGACGACTGCCGCCTGCGTGGACGTGATGGCATCGCAGCTCATACTTCTGGTCGAGTGCGCGAATATGCGCCAAAACGTCCTCTACGGGTACGCGGTCGTACTCGGCGTGTGCAAGGGCAACCTAACGACTTCTGGCGCGGCCATAACATCGTCCGGAAGCTGCTCGTCTTCCTCCTCCTCCAACAGTGCCGCCAGCCACGTTGCCGGTGCTGCCAGCGTCCTCCTCGCGACAGCGGTGGCGGTGGCGGCGGCGATCTGATGCATCCCAGTTTGATACTCGACGGATACCTTCAATAGTATATAAAATGACGTCAAACTGTATTATACAGATAATACAGTACAACAGTCAAATACTAGTAAATACACTTGACAACAAACAATAGTATAATACATTCTCAAATATACTACTGTACACTAGTCGTAGTAATGCTACGACGTGTCACTTGTAATCAACGATGCTACTCTCGTCGAATACTAATACAAGTCAAGTATCAGAGAAGATCGCCAGTTGAAGCGAGTCAACGCGCCGAGAATTATCCGATCGGGCATGCACCAGCCACCCTACCACCACAGCCGAGGCAATTTTCACCGCGATCTTTCGCTCGAGACCTCTCAAGATGCGACAGCGACACATCGGTGGTCCGGCCGCCACCAGTCGCTGCCGCCACGCTCTGCACTGAACTGCTGTGCTGTTCAACTCGTCGCTGAACCGCCGAGTCTCGTCGCGCTTTTTCCGTCCGCCCTTGATGACGGTGGTGGTGGGAACAAACACAACGACACTGTAGTTCAGAAAATGGAAGCCAGGGTGGTGGGAGGCCGCTCGCTTTCTATGCTGGGCGTGGGCTCGCGCATCCTCCTGACCAACTACGGCATCTTGCGGCTCTAACAGAAGGATATATCGATTCATATCTTCTGAAATTGATACATTCGATCCAAAACTGCACCGCAACGTTTCATACAAAGCGCGGACTTTATAGAGGGGAGTACCGCGGCGCACGTAACATGAAATAAGCCACTGTCGAAGAGCTACTTGCTGGGAAAATGATTTTTTCTTTCTTGCTCCTCATGTAATGCGCGACTTACGCTCGCACGTGCGCTCTCTCGCTCTCTCGATGCCGTCGACCTATTTGCGTGCTTGTCGCCTGCTCACTTCTCAATTCGCATCGCCTGCGCCGAGTCGAATACCGCCTCGTCTCCGCTCTAAACTATCTACACACAACCATGAAGATCTCCATGCTCTCGACGGCCTTGGCGCTGATGCTAGCGGCGACGGCGCGCCCGACGCTGGGCGCCAATTGCACCACGGACGAGACGACCGAGATCACCGAGCTGTACGCGAGCGTGACGTCCAGCGACGCATGCGCGGACCTGGCGTCCAACACGGCGGCCACGTCGCTCGACTACTGCCAGGACGCCGACTGCCTCGCGCTGCTGCAGGACCTGGCGGACCAGGTGCCCGACTGCGAGGACGAGGACGGCGTCAACAAGAAGCAGGGCCTCGAGAGCGTCCTGGTCTACTGCGAGGATGTGACGACCACGCTTGAGGCGTCGGCGTCGGCGTCGGCGTCGGCGTCGGGCTCCGGATCGGTCGGAGCCTCCTCCGTCTCGTCCGCGGCCGGTACCCCAGCGGCCGGCTCCAACGGCGCCACTGGCAGCGCTCTGACGGCCCTGGTGCTCACTGTTCCTGTTGCAGTGGCCGCCTTCTTCAGCTAAGCAGTGGCAGATGAAGAAGAGAAGGAAGAGGTCGAGTTGCACGTGCATGTTTTCAGTCCACAATCTCTCTTTCAAACGCTTCACACTTGACATTAAGCGCTCGGTTGTCGTGGTTTCGCTTAGAGCGTGAGCGATAGCGTGAGTATGGCGCCGACGTTGATTGCCACCGCCCATGCCGTTGTCATTGATCCAGTGGCGGCGTTGTCCCTGGACGCGGACGACAAGTTGGTCAGTCCGTTAGCGCTGCTGGCCGCGTCCGATGCACTCGCGGTCGAGGAGCCGTTGATGTCAACACCGCAGTCCTCGATCCCCTGCGAAAGACTCTCCTTGTAGTTGACGTCCTCGTACGAGCAGTTGGGCATCTGGTTGACCACGTCGACGAGCTCAGACAGACATGCCGTCGCGGTGCACGGCGGCTCAATGTCCACGTACGTGGACGTGACGGTCGAGTACGCCGCGCACGCGTCCGTCCCGGCGGCGCGCGTGTACAGGTACGTGAGCTCCCTCAGCTCGCTGTACGAGCACTCGCCCGAGTCAGACGCCGAGCTCGCGGACTTGGTGACCACCGGGATGTCCGTGTACGATGTGCCACTGCCGCTGCTTGTCCCGCATGAGCCGAAGGCGTCCTCCAGTTCCTGTTTGAGGTTATCGCCCTTGTACGAGCAGTTGGGCATCGCCGCCATCATCTCCTTAACGACCGCTAGGCAAGCCGTGGCGGTGCACGGCATGTAGATCTCGATGGACGTCGACGACAGGTAGTCCGAGCACGCGGAGGTCGCGGCCGCTTCCATGTACAGATCGGTGATGTTGCTGAGCTGCACGTCCGTGCATTCGTCACCGGCCGAGCCAGCAGAAGTGGAGGAAGAAGAGGAAGACGTCGAGCGCGTGGCGACGGGGATGTCCGTGTACGCGGCGGTCGCAGACGACGAAGAAGAAGAAGGGGAAGAAGAAGCGCTGGCGCCGTCGCACGCCGCAAGCATGTCCTGGAGCTGTGCCTTCTCGTTGATCCCGTCGATCTCGCAGTCCGGCAGCTGCGCCGCGAGCTCCTCGACCACCGCGACGCACGCTGAGACCGAGCACGGCGACGAAATGAACGTGAAGGAGGCCGAAGTGACGACGTACGGCTCGCATGCGGCCGTGCCAGCGGCCGTGTCGTACAGCTGCGCCGTCGTCTTCTCCTGGAAGGCGGAGCACGCCGCGGACGACGCCATGCGGACCATGACCAGCGGGATATGGAGGGGCAGTGCGTCCGCATGTGGCGCCAGCAAGGCTGACGACGCAGCGGCCGCGAGCGCGAGACATAAAGCGCGGCGCCTGGGTGTGGAGCAACTCATTTTGCCTCGGCTGCTGGTGGTGTATTTCTTCAGTTGGGTATTGTGGTGACAGCCGTTTTCACACTAATCATCGAATGTGGAGAGAAATATGGTGAGTTGAGTACAGGGAGGGCGTGTACCCACTGTTACAGTAGAAGTGGGTGGGTGTCACTTGGGTTCAGACAGCGGAAAAAAATAATCGAAGAGCGGTGTAGGTTTTATTTTGAAAGGAGAGGTTTTATGGTTTAAAACCATTTATTTATAAATATGGGAAAATTCCAATATGTGACTCAAATCGAATTTTTTTTTCAAAATGTGACTCAAAAACGTAACCCACATGTAAAATACAGTATTTTGCGAACATAGTGCTGGCCAAAAATATAAAAAAATGCCATTCTGTAAAGCTTCTTGACCAATAAAAGAGCAGAGAAGCTGAAAATCGCTGAAAACACTTCGATAATCGTGTTTAGCATGTGGGTGACATTTTCTTCCCAGTTTGATTTAATACAGTGGTCGAGTCACAACACTCCCCAAAATCCGGCCGGTCAAAACTATAAGAAAATGTCAAAACACCCGTGTTATTTAGCGTTGCCA
>JAADXW010001180.1:0-11360 GCA_023337975.1 Phytopythium ostracodes
TTACGGTGATTTGTGGCCGAAAACAGCGCAAATCTGCAGCCATTCGGATCTTTTTGTCGCGGTGTCAGTACCTACATTTTACAATTTTGGCCGTAAAATGAAAACCACTGCACGTACTGGCACAAAATTTGCACAGATCGTGCTTTTTTTCTTGCTTTTTTGTATGGTATTCGTTTGGTTGCATTTTTGTGCGACTCGAACGAGCTACTGTAACTTTTTGGTTCATTCGGACCTTTTTGTCGCGCACTGTATGCTGTTGTCGTCATTGTTAACCCTCTGTGGCCATCCAAAGGCGTTCAAGTATGGTATTACATTAGAAGTGACGGGGTGTTCCTGATGTCGTTGGGTCCGTCCAGTACGGTACAGAAGTTGTCTTTTTTTCTCTAGTCGCGCTTCGGCTTCGACATCGCTTTTCGCACGGTACCGTTTCGCTCTCTTTATTTGATTCTTGATGTACTGTTAAGAATGCCTAAATTAATACAAATACTTGCTCCGGATTGGATAAAAATGCAACGTTCCTGCGTGGTTGCACCCAACCGAAGGGGGAATATCGTCAGTAAGTGAAGGGAAACAAGAAGAAAGGACGCGATGGCGATCGCGTCCATGCCCGCCGCGCGCGGCGCTCCTGCCGCGGCTGCAGGCAAGAAAGCAGCTTCCCGGAGCGCCGACGCGCTTTCTAGGGCGCTGGTGCGCGCACTGGGCGAATACGCAGCGTTCACGGCCTCAGCACGGGCTCCTGGGCGCCCGAAACGGCGGCGGGGCGCCGCCGAGCGCCCAGGAGCGGCCGAGGAGAGGCAGGCCGTGCTGGCGTGGCTGCGCTCGCTGCGTGCGGACGAGCTGGCATCGCTGTGCAGTGTCGTGGACGTCGGGTTCGTCAAGACGATGCTGAGCATGGCGATGGTTGCGGCGAAACGCGGCAAGTCGCGCGCGCCGACTGGTCACCACGGCGGCGCGCGCGTGGTCGAGTTCCAGTTGCTCCCGAGCATGCTACCGCGCGGAAAGAGCGCGTCCATCCGACGAGGGGCGAGTAGCGAGGCTGCCAAGGCGTCGCAGCCGTCAGCTCCGAGGTAACGCGTTGCGCGATGTCGATAGGGATATCGTCCATAGCGTACCACTACTGACTCGATTCTCACGTGTTGTGTATTACTTCTCTTCTCTATAGAGAGTTTGTGGCGCGGCCGGTCGTACAGACTGCTGACGGCGACTCGTTTGGCGCGTTCCATACGCGCGAGTACGAAGATGCGGTGCTGACGATCTCCAAGTCGCTGCGCTTCTTCAACACGCTCAAGTCGTGCGACACCGTGTCGTTGTCGCTGGTGCATCTGGGCATCTTGTCGAGCGATTTGACAGCGTCGGCCACTACGAGCAATGTGGACGAGCTCGCTCGCTTGTTCGCGGTTATGTCGCGTGGTGGATTCTTATGGGAATGCCCACCGGATGCAACGCTGGCGGACCAAATGTGGGGCGAGACCAAGGTAAACTGTCTGTTCATGCTGATCCCAATGTCGTTGGTGGCTCACGCGCTGACTGCTGACAACGTGACTGTGCGGTCTTCGATGGCGTGACCAGTGGCTCTCCACCCAAGGATACTACTCGCTCGAGGCGTTGATCGTAAATCAAATCGTGCGTATCGTTGCCGGAAACCGCCAGTGTGCGCGTGTCGTCTCTTACGATGTGGAACTGACGCGCTGCGCGTGCATTTGCACAATACAGGAGCTCAATATTTGGGCACAGTGGAAGGCGGTCCGTAAGATTGCTGCCTCGGACAGTGCTTCTGGCGCATACCCAAGCATCACGTTGGTTGGGCCGTCATCAAAGCTGTACCTTGCGCGCGAGTGGCAGCATGCGTCCAAGTCAGATCGACAGCGAATCGTTCTGGAGCTGCATGGCCGAGCAGTTGAGCACTTGCTGAACTCAGAGCAATCAGTGGGCTCTCATAGAGTATACCAAGGCGTGAAGGCTTCCCTCGACAACCTGATAGACGTGCTCGGCATGGGAGAGAGTGGGGAAGCGCGCGGACGCACAACTGGTGCGTCAGTTCTGGTCGAGCGTTACTTCGGGTGCACCCTGGAGCAGATTGTCACGTCTCCTCAAGCGGCAGCCCTCAAGCTACTGATCGCCGAGCACTTCCAGGCGAGCTGCTCCGTGTTGCTATCAGACCGCATGACAAATGAAGTCGCGGCTGGCATTGGCCGTGAGACGACAGCGAGGTCAGAAGTGGACAGTTTACAGGCGCCTAATCACTTGCAGCGGCGACGTGCGTCCAGGAAGAAGGCGCTCAAACAACGGCGTCAGCATTCGTTGATGAAGGCGGCGCAACAGCGACAGCTGAAACTGGTCTTGGAAGAGCTTCGCTCTCACGTTCGCCGCCGCAAAGAAGAAGCGCTTCAGGTTGCGTCTGGACTTATTCATGAAGTCATTGGGCGCGCTGCCGACGAGGCGGCCGGCGGTGAACACGAGCTGTCGGCCCCCGGCACAAATGAATCGCCTGCTACCCTATCGCATGAGCCTGTCAAAGTCAAATCAAGAAAGAAAAAGAAGTCAAAGAAGAAGAAAACGACTAAGCAGGCACCGAAGACGCTGCAGCTGGAGGCGACGGGGAACGATGCGAGCGAACTCGATGAAGACACACCCGAGATGGAGACATCAAGCGCTGATAGCACGCACCTGGCAAAGGAGAATATGGCATCCCAAGACAGTGGCTCGCGCCTTGACGATGGTGGGAGCCTTGATAGAATGCACAGTGCTTCGGGTGAGCAGAAATTCCACCAGCCAGGGTTCTTGTACAGCTCCACTACGACCGAGACAAGGCCGTTCCTCGGCTTCCTGTCAAGTGTTAACGTCTCCAGTTCGTTGTCGCACTTTACGCCGCGCTCGCTGTACCCGTCGACGCCAAGTCCGTTCTTCTCTTCGCTGGCCCTCAAGGACCGAGAGGGGTTCGTTGCAGATGTGGCCGTTGTTGGTGGACACCTCGCAGCCGACGAGAGTGAGAAGGCGCTAAGCGACGAATCAAGCGACTCGCTTGGCAACGAGTCGCCTTCTATCTCTGAGAAGTCCAGCTTCGAGTGGTACCTGCCGTCCATGTTCTCCACACCGTCAACACTGGACCGAAAACAGTCGGGGGCGTCGCCGCTCGATTGGAACTTCTACAACTACCGATGGCCGCTGAAAGCTGGAGTGAACAGGGAGGAATCATCTGACGGCGATCAATCTTCTGCTACATCGGAAGTGGATCGATCTCCTGTCACACATCTGGATTGTGAAGACAACGGTGTCCATGGTACGGCTGGGACTCCGGCGTATCCTCTCAGATCATTCGCGGACATGACTGCAGAGGAACCGGATCTAACTCCCAAACAGCGCACCCTTGTAGTGGATGACGGCGATGCAGACAATGACGAAAATCACAAGGGCAACCAAGACGAAGTTGGAAGTGCCGTCCTCGAATCGACGGCAAAAAATCCAGACAACAAAAACTCTCTCTTGAGTGGTGCTGCCAGGTCGGACTTCTTGTATCGCAAAGGCGGCTTCTTCGATCGACAGCGAGCGTTGAAGCGGAGGAGACATCCGGTACCAATCGACGGTAACGACGGCAGTGCGGAGGATTTAGCAGTCGCGCAAAACAGTAACGTCGGTGCCGGCGTCTCGATTCCGACTGTCTATGAAGACGACGGTGAACATCCTGAACGTAGTGATGGATGCCGTCGCTGTTGCGCGTGCAGCTGCCATCGCAGGACAGCTAGCGGTGACACGGACCTGTCACTTGACAGCAACCATGACGTTGGCGAGGCGTCTGGCGATTCATCACTACGCAATGACCTCGATGAAACCCGCTCGAAACTCGCCGCAGTTCTTGAACGAGTTTCAAACTTGGAGAAGGACTTCACTGATCAGATCGCGGTACGAATACTAATTCAGAACGCTGATAGGTATTGCACTCACAACTCATACAATCTGTCTGTGCATTTGATTTAGCGAGCGGATAAGGCCGCGTCGGACGCAAGGAAGGAGGCCAGCGGGCTGCAGCAGACCGTGTCAGCGCTGTCTGCGCAATTGCAAGCGGCCGAGTCGGAAATTCGGCAGCTTCACTCCACATGCCGGGCGCCTGTGTCAGGCAATGCGTTCGATGTCGATGGTCAGGCGTCCACGCTCATGGACGAATGCGGGGTGGCCTCGGGGCTGGAGGTGTCGGCGACCAGCTCTATCTCGTCCCCCGATCCGTCATATTCTCCAGCTCCATCGTCCGATAGCCACCTGTCGGACGGATCGCCAGTTGCTGGAGCGGCAAATACTACTGCTGCCGCCGCCGCCGCCGCTCGCATGATGGGCTACAATTACTCGCAGTCGCTCGTCTCCCACGCAGTGGTAGCCCCTTCGGTCATGGGTCCTTTCGTCTCAGTGCCCATGTCTGTGCTGCCTCCACGTAGCAAACTGCATTGGGATATGTGCGAGTTTGTATCGCAGCTCCAGACGGAGAGCAACGCGCGTCTTCCGGCACAGATGGAAGCACAGCGCCTGTGTACGGCGACGGTGCAATCGCTATGGCCGCGAGCGCAGGTGCGGCCGTATGGATCGTACGTCACGCGGCTCGTGCTTCCTTCCAGCGACTTGGACCTTGTCATTTGCTTGCCGAAGGTCCGCCGAGATGCACCAGCAGACACGGCAGGCGTGCTCGAAGGCAGGAACGCGATCAAAGAGACGTGGCAGCAGAACCTTGCGCGGAAGTTGCGCCAGGAGCCGTGGGTTGTGCCGGATTCGGTCAAGACGCTGCCGCATGCGTCTGTGCCAATCATCACGCTGCTCACTGCGCCGCCGTACAATGTTCGCCTCGACATTTCATTCGAAGGCCCTGGACACAATGGGCTCGCGACGAATGACGTCGTATTGTCGCTCATCCACGAGTTCCCGCCGCTCGCGCCAATCATGCTAGTGCTCAAGAGCTTCGCAATCGAGCGCGGGTTCGCTGTCGCGTACTCGGGCGGGCTCTCGTCGTACGCGCTGCTGCTGATGGTCGCGCGGTACCTGCAAGAGTACAACGACACACTTCCAAGCGGGTTTGAGAATGTGTCGGCTGCAGTGCAGCACAGCATCAGTGCCCAGTCAGCTGCAGACTTCGGCATGATGCTCATGGGTTTCCTGGACTTCTACGGCAACCGGTTCGACCCTCGGACGACGGGTATCAGTGTAGCCTCGCGCTGCTTTCTCAACCGCGAAAGCATGTCCCCGACATCATCGTCGTCTTCTTCGTCAGCATCTGCGTCGTCGATGCCAGTTGCAGCTACGAACGATGGCCAGAACCATCTTCACAGCTCGGAGGACGCTGGCAGTGGTGCCAACTCAATGGATGAGCGTGGCGTGAACGCGTACAACTCAACCCACTGGCAGAATCCGCAACCGCCACCGAGCGACTTGCTGTCATCGCCCGGGTCGCGTCGCTATGGCTACCGCTCGTCGCTCGATTGGCCGCAGAACCCGTCGTCCACGGGCGGCATCATGACGATGATGATGCGAGGGGAGTTCTACCCGCAGAACACGCACGTCGACCCTCACAAGTTCGACCCAGTCTTCATTGAAGACCCTTTGCGTCCGACCAACAATGTCGGGCGCAACTGCTTCCGTATCATGCAGATCCGGCGCGCGTTCGCTGCGGCGCACAGCTCGCTGCTGCTGGCCTCGCGATCGTCCTCCATCTTCAGTGAGAACCGCAGCGCACTCGTGTCAGGCGTCGCACTGCACCCAGACAACCTGCTGCGCGCCATCTTGGGCGCCAATGCGCCTGTCAACATCAAGTCCGAGACATCGATGACGCCATCCGCGGATGGGAACACGACGCAGTCGCCAACTGGTGCGTCAAGGCAGACGCCGCACTCGATGCGGCAAAACTACATGCGCTTCCAGCAGTTTGCGGCGTCGACGAATGCCGTGGCGGCGGCGAATGAAAGAGGCATGCTCCAGTACGGTGATCCTCAGGTGGCGGCGACCCATTACTTTGGCGGTGAGCATGCGTATCCAGTCACACAGCAGGAGCTCCACTCGGCGACGCATCTTCATCACCATTACCAGTATCCGCCGTTCTATCGCGCGGGCCAGCACCATCAGGCGCACAGCAATGGGAGTCATTACAATCAGCAATCGCATCACCATCACCACGTCCAGCCGTATATGGTGGACCAGTCGACCGGCCGCATGGTCAGCGCTTCGTCGACTCACTACTACGACTACTCGCCGCCGCACCGCGCGAACGACAAGTCGAACCGCCGGTACAGCGAGAGCGAGAGTGAGCGCATGACGACGCGGTCGGTGACGTCAGCGGATCAGTACGAGCGCGTGTCAAGACGAGAGCGCAGCGTCGGCAGTCCGAGGCGGAAGACGCGCTCAACCGCAACGTCACAACGAAGCCTCGGAGCTGTCAGCAGCAGCGGAGCGCTAGCTCGTGACGACCACGCGAGCGCTGGACGTCAACACTCGAGTGGAGGCGATACGCAACCCATCGCGACGAGGAAATCGCCCGCTCGGTCGCTGAGCTTCGCCGACGTCGTTGTCGGAGGCGGCGGAGGCAGCAACAACACGCGACGCGACTCACTGCACCTCGCGGGACTGCAGCGCAAGAACCCGACGTCGCCGCTGGCGCTCGCGCGGCAAGGGCGCTTCTGGCGCGACGACTCGGCCATCAACGACAGCATCAGCGAGAAGTGGGAGACCAAGGACGACTCGCAGCTCAAGTAGTCGAGCGCGGGCCATGACTGGCAGTTGGCTACTGGCTGAAGGAGCATTAATTTGGTTAAATACGACCACTACGGAGAGGAAGGAGAGCGGCGTCACGGTTGCAGGAGCCACTCCAAGCGCTGGGTCCCTACGAGGAGCGGCCGAACGTGTACACGAAGCCCTGCGCGCCGCACAAGACGATGAGAGGAGAGCGTGTTAGCATGGCCAGATCAACATGTCGCGGACCACAGGCACATAACAGTTGACGCACCGACTCTTCGTGCTTGCGCTCGATGATGTCGAGCTTCATGAGCGTCTGCAGGATCTCCTTGCACTTGATGACCGCGAGCCCGCTGTGCTTGACGAGGTCCGCGATGGAGCTGCCCGATCAAGAGAGCGTTTGCTGTCAGCCCTCCTTCGTCGCTTCCCACATTGTGGTAACAAATGCGAAAAGCGTGGACGTACATGCCGCCGCCACGGTTCTTGATGTACAGGATGATGTTCTCGAGCTTCTTGATCTCCTGCGGGCTCTGGTACTTCTTGGGCACCTTCTCCAGGATCCCTACGCATCGATTCATCCACACGATCAATCAGTCAGACAACGGCAAAGTCCGTACGAACATACACTCCCGCGCATCAAGACGCACACTTCTCCCACGTCCAGGCTGGCGGCGTGGGCGCCTTCTTCTTCACGCCGCGCTGTTGGATCTTGTGTCCGCCCCCGGCTGCCACCTTGATACCCTTCTTCTTCATGGCGGCGGCGGGTCGGCGCGGGCCGCCGCCGCTCTTGTCTCCGGCCGCCCTGGGCGCGCTGCTGTTCCTCGCGGATGCGGCCGCCGGAGAGACGGACGGCGGTTTGGGGATGGACGTCGCCTGGGGGAGAGGGATGCCCGTCGCCAGCGGCTTGCTGACGTCCGCCGCGGGCGGCAACGACACCTTCTTGGCCGCCAGTCGGGACGCCGCGGGGCTTGCCTTGCGCGGGAATTGCAGGCACGACGCGTGCAGCGCCATGGCGTCCTGGAAGGCGCCGAACGCGGCGTTGAAGGCGTCGATGGACTCGTGCACGCGCACCAGCGCCTCCACCTGCCCGTGCAGGTCGCGCAGCGCGCCGCACAGGCCCGCGAACGGCTCCGTCAGCGGGTCGGGCGCCGGCATTTTGTTCCCCTTGCTGCGAGTGTGCTGTGGCTTTTGCCTGCTTGTTTTGGCGCGAAAACACGAAAACATGAAAGGAAAACGCGATTTTGACGGATTGAAATCGCAAAAAAAATATTTTGAGCGGTGATTGGTGGAAGATCAACGTGTATAGTTTTTACATAGTTTGACAGACGCGTGGTGTATACAATGCGGACCAGCAACTTGAAGTGAGCTGATTGCGAACGTCAAGCGCCGATGGATATGGATGGAATGGCAATATGGGCGTGAGCAATGGCTACAGAGAGAGAGAAGAACGAAAATCTATTCAAGCGATTCCACGTACGTAGCTAATCGTTCTTCAAACAGGGTTGGTGAGTTGCTCTGGCTGGCAGTGTGATCAAATGCTATGAGCGTGGTGACCCTCTGGTATCTGTCAGCGCCAGCAGTGGGAGCTCGCGGTCCCCACGTGTCGGATTGACGTGCGTCCATCGCGATGTTTGCCATATAGTCGGCTCCTGTGTTGTGGCATCTGCGGACGTGCTGCTATTCGACGCTTGCGAAGTATCGGAGGAGTCTGCTCACCGCGGCCACGAAGAGGGGGTCAGTGAGCCCGCGTGAGTAGCTGCCTTGTCGGTGAACGCGTTGATGAGCAGTTGGCTGTCACCGATGATTGTGAGCTGCGTTGCTGGAGGTCGTTGAATCCGGTGGGCGTACGCTAGTCCCTCCCAAAGAGCGACCGCTTCACTGTAGTTGTTGGTGAGTTGTGGCCCGTTGTAGGAATAGCCTGCTCCCAGTAGCGCCCAGGATTTGGTCTGGACACCGCGTTCCGAAAGGCACCACCCATTGCCACCTGGGACGGGAGCAATGGCTGCAGCGACAGGAAACCACCCTATTATAGAGGATGATGCAGTGACGGATCATGAAGGGTTCTATCAGCGTGTATATCGTTGTCGCAAGCACAGGAGCGTCTCGCCAACGGCATCATCCAGCATCTTCTTCCGGGCATCTTCCGTCACCTCACACGTGCGTATCGCATCGCCGCCACTCACTCACTGCACCGCACGACACCAAGCTTAAAACACGTTGGCAACCAGGAATAAATACTTTAGCTGGTATATTTGGGGTCCTTGACGCGCTCACCGATATAAACGTCAGAGAAAATCGCCGAGCCGCTCGCCAGACTCGACTACCGGGAGCCAATCGCCGCCCCGAGCCGTCCGACCACACTTATATGGCCGGGGAACGATGCTAAACCCCGTCCTCGTTGCCGAGGCATCGCAATCGCTTTCCTCTCCCCGCGCAGGTTACGAACAGAACGACATGGCCGAGCTCAGACGCACCGTCTCCTCGACGGTGGCCACCTTCTTGAGCGTCGCGTCCAGCATGGCCGTCACCTTCGAGTACATGGCCTCGTCGTGCTCGGCCGCCGGGTTGGGGCCGTTGTTCCATTTACCCGACAGTTCCGGCAGCGCCGCGCGCGGTCCGTGCGCAAAGCGGAGCTTGCACGTCACCTTGGAGTGCTTGAGGAAGCGCATGATGGATGTGAACGACGTGCCCACGACCGACACGCCGTTGATGTTCATCAGCACGTCACCGACGCTCAGCGCCTCGACGCCCAGCACGTCGCTGCGCGACGCGAATTGCTTGATCCGCGCGCCTGTAGCCTTGTCGTCCGCCGGCTCCATTACAAACCCAAACTTGTCGCTCGGGTTCCATAGCACAGAGATGAGGCCCGCGTGGCTGCTGCCGGCATTCATCATGGTGCCCATCAACGAGGACGCCGTGCTCGAGAACGAGCTGCGGTACGTCGACCCCGAGGTCGACGTGCTGGTTCGAAGGTCCACGCTCAGCTGCTGTAGTTGACCTAGCAGCTCCTTGAGCTGCAGCGAGATCGCCGTCGAGTCCATACCCGTCCCACGCAGCGAAGACACCGACGACGAGGCTTGAAGAAGCGGGATGGCGCCCACAGATGACGCCAAAGAGGAAGACGTAGACGAGGTGACGGGCGTCAGCGACTCGTCCAGGATGTGAGTGTACGCCGCGACGCGGCGTGTCGAGCGCAGCGAGTCGAGCGACGGCGCCTTCACCAGCGCGTGGCGCTCCGATCCGTCCAAGCTGGCGCCGTCGTCGGCCGAGCTCTGGTTGTCGCTGCTGTACACGCTCGCGGAGTCGTCGAACGACGCCGAGCGCACGAGCGGCAGGTTGTTGGTCGAGGACCGCACGACGCGCGCGCCGGCCTTGCGGATTAGGTCCATCGTGTACTTGGGCAAGTTGCTCTCCATGGCCAAGTCGATCGGATAGCGGCCGTTGCCGTCCTTAGTGAACGCCGCCTCGGGGTACGCGTCCAGCAGCGCGTTGATGTGGAGGCCTGGGAGCTTGTTCTTGATGGCCACGTGCAGCGGCAGCATGCCCGACAGGTTTTCGAGCCGGCAGGCCTCCGGGAACGCCTCCACCAGCTTCTTGACGACCGCCAGCGCCAACGTCGGCTCCGTGCACGCCCAGTGCAGCGGCAGCATGCCAAAGTCGTCCTGCGCCTTGGCGAGCGCGCCGTCCGCCTCGATCAGCTCTAGCGCCTGCGCCCAGTCGCCCGCCTCGGCCAGGCCCAGCATGCGCTGCCGCGTAGCGTCCATTGTATCGACGAGCTGCGAAAGGATCGCCGTCGATGGAGAGAGTCCAACTACGCAACCGTGTCTAAGGGTCGCGTTGATAAAGTGCTAAAGGGGACGACACCCCAATAAGAAGAATGAAGAGCTCCGGCAGATAAGAAGTGGCCGCCGCGACGGTGGAGATAAGACGGCGCGGAGCTGCTTGTCGTGGAAAATAAGACGCTGTTTCTCGGCTCGTGCTCCTCCTTCTCCCCACTCTTTCAATAGTGAGCGGAATACTTTCCCGAGAAATGCATCGACCGCGCTGAACCTTGGTCACCTTCCGTCGCGCGAGGTTCCCCATACTGGAGCCCTGATGCCGCTAAACCCCGCAGGATTTCGATAGAAACCCTAGCAGGCTGGGAGATGGCGCGCAAGTGGGAGCAGCTGCCATCACCTGGAACGCGAGGGGAAGGGGTCTGAAAGACGGGGGTCGTGGGCAACAGTGGGAGCCAGAAACGGGCTGGTAACGTTCCCCTAGAGCAATACGACGCAAGTGCTGAGAACATGCTGCCCGGGACCGACAAGTATATTTGACGTATACTTTAGCGCCGTCCGTGAAAAGCGCGCTTGGCTCAGATGGCGGCGCTGATTTTTTTCCGCGCGCAGACTTTTCCTCGGATGGAGCCTGGTGGTCCCTCGGATCTGTTCCCAAATGTGTACAGTAATGGACTCGCTGGCAGGCACGACGAGTCTTCATAGGCGACTTTTCCGAATGAGCTGCAGATCAGGATAATCGTATGATCTCAGCACAAGGTATACGCCAATATACACATCAACATGAGTGGAAAATCTGAGAACATTGTGGGACTCGGCATTTGCATAGCCAATCCATGGGTTTCCAAGTCGGAACAAACTGGTGGAAGTGAGCGAAAA
>JAADXW010001181.1:0-11359 GCA_023337975.1 Phytopythium ostracodes
TTGCGATTAGTAGGCTTAACATGAGCATTTACAACGCATTTGATTCGCTTAAAGTTGTCGGCTGGAGGTGCGAGGATTGGTCAAAATGAAGAATTGTTTCGGCTGAACAGCTTCAACTTGAAGCAGCGCTCAACCTGGACAAGTCTCAAGCTGGCTGTGCTGATAGGCGAAGTGGTCCTCAGCGATACGAAGCCACCACTGCCACGTTCGCGCTTAGCCGAAACGATACAATACAGTAAGTATTAGTGATGCGATATGCCGATGAAGGATGCCTGGTCTCTCGTGTTGGTGACTGCGTCATGGCTGCTTGGGCGTATCTGTACAGCAGCTACAGTTCCGTTCGACTGCGCACTTGAATGTACGTCGAATACTAGCAGCGGCGAGGTTGGATCTATTATCTCTCATCATCACCATCATCATCATGCCATTAGACTGCGGCTCTAGCAATCGATATCGGGAGGAGCGAATTGTTGTCGGAGATGCAGACACCCACGACACCTTTCGTTAAAAGTACTGCGCCATGTCTCGCATGGATGTTCTCACCGTTGAAGAGGCCAGGGTGACGATACATGGAGGAAAACGCCCTCCGGTGTCAGCATCTGCCCTGCATCATGAGCATCGCCGACATCAACCGTGCGCTCGCCGCTCTCGATAGAGGTGACGTCACCAAGGCGCTAAGCGGCGGGACCGAGTACGTTTGCGACGCGTCTGTGTCGGAGTGGAACACATTCGCCGAGAGCGAGGGTGACGTAGTGTTTCGGGCGAATCAACTGGAGTGGGTCGACGGCAGGATCTACATCGTAGAGCTCGCGTCACCTGAGAACACCTGCTTCAGCGACGAGCTTCGCGCATTAATCCGATCTACGCCTGGTGCTGGAAGCTATCCGAAGAGCTACAGCGCAGCAAACGTCTCAGTGAGAGGCACGACCCGTATGGCCGACGTGAGCTTTGCACCAAGGCGCAGCGCGATGGAGCCGTTCGGGTGCCAGAGACCTCGGGGTGTCCTTTGGAGGAACTTCCGCTCACTGGTCATCGAGGTCGGATTGGCTCGCAAGTGGGGCCACGCGCCGTGCAGTCTCGACTGGAAGGCGACTCAAGTGTGGGTGATGCACCTTGGAGTGCGCTACGTGCTGTGCGTCGCCGTTGACCGCAAGCCGGAGACCTGCTGGTATAAGTTGTACGAAGTCGTCGCGCATGGACTTCCGATTAGTCCGGGATCCCCGACCAATGTGTCGGTGGATTCCAACACCGTTGTCCAGCTGGATGCCCGCAGGTTGCTTGCGATTCCTGGCGACAATGCCATCCCTCCGGGGTTCCCTGATCCGTTCGAGATCAATTTGTCGACCGTGTTGCGGGAAACACGTGACACTGAGTTCATGGACGAGTCCGAGGGTGGGGGTGAAAAGAGGGATACAGGCGAAGATGGCGATGCGGATACGGATGAGAAGGCTGATGAGGATTGATGAAGCCCAAGAGCACCGTCTGGCAGTCAACATTCGCGTCGAGCGCTACCTGCTTGCGTTAACGCAGCCGACTGTTTGGTGAACGAATTTAAACAAAGCCGTACACACCCGCACTTCCCATGCATTTCCGTCTCATGTGAAATCAAAGCGTTTGGCGTTCGTCTCTCGCCAACTCTTTCACGCGCATTCTCCCTGTACTCAAATCAGTGCCATCCTCTTCTCCTCGTCCTCCTCCTCCACCTAGTTCTGTTTGTTCAGCTGCATCACCATGTACGCGGTCGCGGTCTTCAAAAACTGGTTGAGGTTGTCGTGCAGCTCCGTCGTGAAGAACTGCGAGGCCGCCGCATCCGCCGCGGCCGCGTTATCGGTTGTTCCGTTCGAACTGCCGTCGGCTGCCCTCCGGTTCGATGCGGGCAGCGACGACTGGCCGGCCGCTGGCAGCAGGAACGGCAGCACGTTGGCCGCCAGCGCGAGCGGCGCGGGCAGAGGAACGCTGGGCGTCGGCGCGGCAGCTCGGCCGGCCGCGTTGCTGCTGTTACCACTTCCCGACAGCTGTAGCGCTTCGGACGCGATCAGCTCGTTCACGTTGGCCGCCTGCTTAGTGTTCTCGGACGCCTCGCCTGCATCAAAGCATGGTGAGAATGTCAGTGGTCATGATATGGAGGTGCAGCATCACTGTGAGCGATAGTCGTACCAGTGATCAAGGCGCACGTTTCTGCGTGAGGGAAACCCCTCTCCTTCAGAACGCGCAGTTGAGGCGCGAACCGCTGGCGCTGCTCGATGAGTCGGTCCCACTCCTTGTCTGTCAGCACCCTGGTGGCCGGGTACCCGGTCACCGACTTGTACAGCTCGAACTCCTGCATCAGGCGCTGGTATTTGGACTTGCATTGGTCTGCCGAGTAGTAGAGACGGCAAGGTCAGACACGCATCACCATCAGAAGAGCTGATGCTGCAATCGACTGGCTCACCCTTGTCGAACTCCTTGCCGGAGTGCTTGTTCAGGTCGTCGACCACGTTCTGCCAGCCACGCGACTTGATGCCCTTGTCCGACCGCAGCTCCGAGTCGTTCTTCGCGCGCAGGTACAGGAAGAGCAGCAGCTTCTCCTCGGCGAGGCCCCAGACGGCGCGCTCCCGGCGCCCATCGACGCTCTGGCGCGGCTTCTTGGCCGCCGCATTGTCGGCCGCCTCGGGCTCGGCGCGGTTGCGCTTGGCCGGCGCCGACGACCCATCAGGCGATGTGGTCGCGAGATCCGCTGCGTCATTGGGCGGGGGCAGGCAAGGGTCAATGGCTGACGCGACACTGTGGTGGTGATGCAGCCGGTAACAGACGTACCAGCGATGCGCTTGCAGATGGCGGCGTGCACGAAGCCGTTCTCGCGGAACTGGCGCAGCTGCGGCGCGTTCTTGGGCCGGTCGTTCAGCAGCTTCTCCCACGCCTTCTCGTCCGCCGCGCTCTTGATGGGCCCCAGGAACTGCGCCACCGACTGGTACAGGTCGAACTCCTGCATGATCCGCACGTACTTGGACTTGAGCTGGTCTGCCGCCCGCGCAAACACCATCACCACAACCATAACCGATCAGCGCACGCCACACAACTACAAATCGTGCGGCGGCGGCGGCGTCGCCAAGCCCAAAGGCGCAGCGGCCGCACCTTTGTCAAAGCTGCGCTGGCAGCGCGCGTTCAGGTCGACGGCCATGCGCTGCCAGCCGTGGCCGCGCACGCCACGCTCCGAGCGCAGCTCCGGGTCGGCTCGCGCGTCCAGGAACAGCTGCAGCAGCACGTTCTCCTCCTCGGCGCCCCACACTGCGCGCTCTCGTCGACCCGCCATTGCCGCCCGCCCTCAATATTGCCCCCGGTTGGTTTCGCTAATGCGAATTTTCAAGTTTCCGCTTTTTCCCGCCTTTGCGATTGCGTTTTTTCGGTTTTGCCGAGCCGCCGCGTCTTTGTGTTTTGTTTGGCGGAGCGAGCGGGGGAAAAATGCGATTTCGTGGGCGCGAGCGAACTTTAGCGTCGGCCAGTTGTCCGGTTGTAAGGATGGGTGCGGGATACTATGCGCAGTGATTGGCTGGCGCGGTGTTATCGACGACGGCATTTTAGCGAATCAACGGTCATGATCGATCACGTCCACCAATCGCTGCGCTCGGTTTGTAACAAGGTTGTCTTTTTATTGACGCGAATTTCGACTAATCGCGAATTGTACTCGAAATGCAGGCGAAATCTTACATTTTCCCTACAAATGCCAAGATAAAATAATCAGCATTAGAAAAATGGCAGTTCAAAATTACAGTTTACTTCGCGAATATTTGCTCACTTGGATCTGCCCATCAACATGCAACAATGCAACGGTTGCATCAGCGCCTTCCGACCTCCCGGCGGCTCTCTCGCGCGCTCTGGCGCCCTCGCTGCCCCCAACTGACGACCATGTCGACGCCTACGGCCTCTGCTCCCATCGTTTGCGCTTGTGACGCCCACTGCCACCTCCACGACGAGCGGTTCCGGCAGGAACTGTTCGAGGACCCGAACGATGCGCGTGGTCCGGCGAGCGACCGCCTTGATGCCGTCATTCACCGCGCCGCAGCGGCAGGAGTGACTCACGTGGTGTCATGTGCGTGTCATAAAGAAGACTGGGGTGTGCTGGAGCTGCTGTTGTCCGTCCAGCAGACCGCGAAGCAGCGAGCGGCGGCAGGAGGCGACCAGGAGCCGCAGCTCGAGATCGTCCCATGCTTCGGTCTGCATCCATGGTGGGCGCAGCAGAGTGCTGGAGAAGAGGAAGCTACTGGTAGCAGCAGCAGCGGTGCTGCTTCTCTGCTGTCTAGTCTGCGCGAGCTGCTGCTACGCTACCCAAACGCAGGCGTACGTGCTTTCCAAGTCATGATAGATATTATGATCCTACCTTGCTGACATGTGTAATTGCGATGATAATGACCGGCTAGCTGGGTGAGATTGGGCTTTGCAAGTCTGCGCGCGGGCGGCAAGTGCCGATCGACGTCCAGGTGGAAGCTATGCGAGCACAGCTCGTTCTTGCCGCGGAGCTCGAGCGCACGTGTGTGATCCACTGCGTGGGTCACTACGGCAAGCTACTCGAGATCCTGACGGAGTTTCGACGCGAGCGCCGGCTTCCGCCCAAAATCGTGCTGCACTCGTACAGCGGCTCGCCAGACTTGATCCCGGCGTTCATGGCGCTGAGCAACCCGGCCAAGGGATCGCCACACGCCCTGGATGAGAATGCTGGAGTGAGGTTCTTCTTCTCGTTGAACGCGCGGCAGCTGACCGACGCCAAGTCCAACAAGGCGGCGACGTGCTGCGCCACCATGCCGCTGAGCTCGCTGCTGCTTGAGACAGACGCGCCAGACCAGCCGCCCGTGCTCGAGGCCGTGCAAGCTGTGGCCGACGAGTGCGCAGTTGACGTCGTGAACTCACTGCGTGTGGGCGACACGCTGCTCGCGGCCGGGCTGAACGAGCCGATGTTGGTGCAGCTGGCGGTGCACCGAGCTGCTCATTTGAGGGCGATGCCCATTGAGGAGCTCGCCGACGCGGTCTTTCAGAACAGCCGAGATGCGTTCGGCTTTTGAGTTTCACGAGCCGGCTCTCTGTGACGGGAGCGTCCACGGGAGTCGCGAAGACAATCGCGCTGTTCAGTGATGGATCAAAAGAGTGGGGAACAAGTTACATTTGCGAGGCGATATGCCTACAAGTGTTCACAGTGCGAGCTGCGGTGTTAGATGGCAGCGTAGTCGGCGTCATTGCCCAGGAGCGACTGCAGCATCTGCACGTCATCGTTGTCTGGAGATCAAGTGACAAAGAGGACAAGGCGCGAAGTAAGCTGACTGTATCCACCACTCACAGCCTAATATATCGGAGAGGGGCTTACCCGAGAGAGATTTGTTCTCAGACGTTGTCTTGGAGACCGCAGCGAGCACGAGGACGACCGCAGCGGCGCCTCCGATGAGCAGCACGGTAGCTTGAAGTGCGACGAGTGGCTGGTTGTTGTCAGTTGACTGCGAAGAAGCCGACTCCGTGCTCACCGCCAAGTCTCGCGAGGTTGTCGGACCACGCACAGCCTCCTCCACAAGCTCCGGATTCCCTACGGTGACTTCACTGTCCGTGTTGTTCGCGATGCCGTCGATCGTCGCGTTTGAGTCGCCGACAAACACCGAGGCGAGTACTCTCGCTCGTGAATTGTGTTGCCCTTCGAGAGTAAGGCTCGCTCGCTCAGCAGATACGAGTGCGAGCGACAGCATAAGAAGCAGCAGCGACGCCACCACGCTCCGCCGCCACCCGACGCCACTCATTCTTAACCAGGCAACACGATGGAGTTGAAGCTTGGTGTACTTCACGACGGCAAATCAACGGCCTCGGACGCCCGCGTCGGTCGTTTTCTGCGGTTGACAGTCGGTCACTCGTTTCCACGCACAGCCGCTGCTATATCAGGACTAGCAATGCGGTCATTGGATCTCGTTTGGCCAGCGCGAAGAGCCGTCCGCTTCACCTCAAGAGCCGCAACCTGATTGAGGAAGGATCTCGCGTTGAAGTCCCATGTGGCCATACATTGCTTCATATGCACTTCGTACGGAGATTGTGCGAACGACAAGATACCGACGTTCATACAACGACGAGTCCCGCGTGATCCGGTGCGATGGCCATCACTTTCGACTCTATCGAGCTAGGCAGGGGATCTTTTTCTGCCAGTCCAACACCCGTCGACCCCTGATCGAGACATACTCCAGGCTCACGGGCATGGGCAAGTCAGTGCGCAAGTACCGCAAGAGCCGCGCGCACGACTACATTGCGCCTCCGTCGCCTCCGAACGCCGGCGATGGCTCCGACGGCGACTCCAAGAGCAACAAGGCCAGGACGTCGGCCTACGCGATCATCGACGCGTCCAAGCGCGTGCCAGGGTCGCTGATCTTCGCGCATCACTACCAGCCGTACTCGGACGACGACCTGCTGACGTCGCACCACGAGTTCGTGCCGCTCGCCGAGCTTGCGCCAGGGGACTGCGGGCCGTTCCACGTGCTCACCGTGCTCGTCTGCGCGTGCATTGGTCCCTGCGGGGCGCTCGCCATGCCCTTCGCGTTCCTACAGGGCGGGTTCCTCTTGACCAACGTCTTGTTTTTGGCGTTCGCGACTACGACAACCTTGGTCTCGCTCTGGCTCGTGCATCTTGGCGTTGAGAACGGCACCTACTCGCTTCACGGCCTCGCAACGCTGGCGCTTGGGCGAGGCGGGGCGCTGGTCGCTGGTGCGCTTCAGCTTGCTGTATCGGCGGGCCGAGTGGTCGCGGGCTTCCTTCTCCTCTTTGACGACCTCCGCGTGATGCTCGCGCGCTCGTTGCGCTTCGACTTTGACGCGTACGGCGAGCCCATCGAGCCGCCTCCGTCATCTTCTCCGGTTGACCACACGCTCGGGAGTCTGCTCACTGACCGCGTTCTCTTCGCTGAGCTGACTGTACGTAGCGTTGTCCACATTGCTGACCGTTGAAGGGTGATCGTTTGTGCTAATGCTCATCGCATCGATCGACAAGTAGACGCTGCTGCTGGTCGTGCCGTTCTGCCTCACGTCGTTCTACTACCGCAAGCTCAAGCTCTCGTCGACGCTGTCCGTGCTCGCTCTCTTGCTAGCGACCGCCTCAGCCATCGCCAACGCCGAGCGGATTCACCGAGCCAACGTTGCGACCGCCTCGCAGGGCTTTAGTCGCGACTACATTTATGTTCCACTGCGAACGTTCCCACAGACGATCGGCATGCTGGGCGCCTGCTTCGAATACCAGCACCACGCCTTCCACGCGTTCTACGCCATGCGCGAGCGGTCTGTCGCCGAGTTCGCGCGCATCTCGTCGTTCGCAATGCTGGTGTCGCTGTTTGTCTGCTATGGGATAGGCATCGGGGGCTACGTGGCCTTCCTCAAGACCACACCTACGGACATTCTCTCACGGTACGACTTTCGAGGCAACACCACCAACCTCGCGTACTGGATTGCCGTCCCAGCCAGTGCCGTAGTGGCCATCGCTCTCGAGGTAAGCCTTCTGTCGCTCATCTACTAGTCTGGACGTGATAGCACCTGCTAACCGTGATCTTTGCCTTCAGGTGGTGGTGTCGGCCCACTCAGTGCAGTTCCTCACGCGCTCAACGTGGTCAAGCTCGGTCTCGGGTGTTACGACCGACGACGACGTGCTCTTTCGCTCACAGCACTCGCCCCGGTACGATCCGTTGCGCTATAACGACGGATTGGAAGCCAACACGTCGCCAACAGCCACGGACGAGCGTCTGAGTGACACGCCGAGCTTGCTGCTGCCGAAGAGCTTAGTCTGGAAGCGCTACCTCGTCACGACCATCGTGTTGGTAGCAACCGCACAGCTCGCGATCTTCGTCGACATGAACGTGGCCGCCGTGCTGACGCTTACGGGAGCGTTCGGGTCGCTTTCACTGCTCTTCGCACTGCCCCCCGCCTTTTCCTTCAAGCTCAACCGAGGTCTACGGAACAGCGTTGATGGCTCTAGCGGCGGCGGGTGGTTGCTATCCCGAGGGCTTCCGATCGCTGGTGTGGTGATTGGCGCGGTCTCCAGTGCGGCGTGCCTCGTGTCTTACGTTGTCACAGAGCAGTGATCGATCGATGGATGATATCTACGCTCTAAAAGACACAAGTATGACATTGAATGTGTATTGTGGAATGGTGCTTACTTGTCTGTGTTTCGAGGTTGGATGCACGACTTTCCTCGGCACTTTGACATCAAAGTCACCGCCTACCGCTCGTGTTCACCGGACGATGGGCATGTCGCGCATCTTGGGGAGACCATGGAGCTGTGCGCACGCGTCGAGGCTGAGCGCGATGCCCTCGCGCCCGGCGGCGCGCAGCTCGCGCTCGTAGCTGGCGACCGCGTTCACGTTCACTCCACGCTCCTTGAACGCGTTCACGAGCGCCTGCGCGTCGTACAGAGCCGTGTTGCAGCCCAGCCCAGCAGGCGCCATGGTGTGTACGGCGTCGCCCAGCAACGTCACGCGAGACGGCGCCCACCGATCGAGATCTGGTGACATGGAGCACACGCGAAGCAGCACGCACCAGTCGGGCGCCTGCTGCTCCAGGAGCGCGCGGATCTTCGGGTGCCACGGGCGCGTCATGTCCAGCGACAGCTGCGCGACTCGCTCGGGAGGCAGTGCGAACACTTCCTTGGGCTGGAACTGGTCCTCGGACTCGTCGTCCTCGCAGTGGTAGTACAAGTGGCGCGCTCTAGCAGTAAGCACCCAGCCAATGTAGTCGCTCATCTCGTGCTCCACGTCGGTGTTCTCGTCGCAGTGGCCGCGCGGCTCGACCACGAGACTCATGCGCGGGTGCTCGCTGACCACGACTGTGGTCCGCGTCGATGGGAAGAGCTTCTCAAGCTTAGGCGAGCGAGGCGTCTTGCCGTAGATGGCGCCCGTGTCCGTGTCCAGCAGCGTCACGTGGTGCGGGATGTACTGCCGGCGCACACGTGACGTCGTGCCATCCGCTCCGACCACAATACTTCCTTCCGCGACCGCGCCGCTCTCGAAGAACACGCGCACTCGGCCGTTGGGCATCTGCTCGAACCGCTTGAACGCCATCCCGAACTTGACGGCACCCTGCTGCTCCAGGTCGCCAAGCAGCACGGACCGCAGCAGCGCACGGTCCGGACTGAAGATGTGGTGATGCGACAGCTTGCTCGGGCGGTAGTTGGGCTGGCGGTCGAACCGCTCGTTGGCGTTCTTGATCCGCGTGCCAGACGCAGCGTCCAGGAAGGACGAGGCCGGGAGGAAGTGGCCCGTCGCGCGCAGCAGCACCTCGAGATCGGTGGAGCTCAGGCTTTCTTTGAGCGCCTCGTACCCGGACGTGTCGATGCGCACGCGGTAGCCCTGCGATCGGTAGTTGGGCGACGGATCGCGTTCGAAGACCGTGAACGGGATACCGAGCTTGCGCAGCCCCTGCGCGAGGCACAGGCCGCCGATGCCGGCGCCGATGATGAGCACGTGCGGGTTGGCGTCCGGGTCAATCGACACGGAGCTGAAGTTGGCCGAGATGGACTCGACGACGCTGTCGGAGAACAAGCCCGAGGTGGACGACGTCGACACGGTTGCGCTGCGGATCGAGCTGCGTGAGATGTCGTGACTCGGGCGGCGCCTGGACTCGTCCTCCGCCAGTCCGAAGCGCGTCTTGATCCAGCGGATCACCTTGCGCCGCTTGGACTCTTCCTGCGCACTTGCGTCCTTGGTGCGGCGCTGCTCATAGTACGCGATCTCCGCGATGTGGTGCTGCTGCTGGTGCTGCGCGTGGCGGTTGAGGCTGCTCATGCCGGGCGACTGGCGAACGCACCCTGAAGTTCGGAGGCAATGGAGAACCTCCGAGGCGAGGTGGGTGTGCAGCTTTGAGGGTTTTCAGCAATGTCAGAGAAGGCGACCGAGTCAAGGGACCGGCGGCGGCGGACCACCCTGGCTAACGGGTGACTAAGGTGGGACCCCGTTTGAGCGAGCGCCATCGGCAGTAAAGAAACCGCGAAACGCGTCGGCAGTGGCATACGCATGCGACGCGAAATCGATGCAACGATGGCGGAGAGATGGCTACTTCCGGAGCTTCCACGAAAGCGGCCAAGGAAGACAGGCGCACAAGTCGCCAGCGGAAGGCAGCGCCTCCGTCGAAGAAGTCTGCCCTCGGCGGTCCTTACGCCATTGCCTGTTGTGTCTACTTTGCAGTATCGCTTCATGGCATGGTGGCCGTTTGCTGGAAAGAAGAATGGGCGTTGTTTTTGTCAGGCGGTGCGGTTTGGAGTAAGAGTGTTGGACGCGACAGAAGACAGGCCCGGCAGCAACCGGATCGATCCGTTCCCGTGGGGTTGCCAGTGCGACCGCGGGGGCTTATCATTTCACAGGCAGAGGCGTACAGTGGGACTGTGAGGCACACGCTTCTGAGCAGCGATTGCCTCATGTGAACGCGTCAGTGGAGACTTGGCCACGGTCGATTTCGGGGAGGAGCAACCAGCAAGATACAACCACTGCACATGTATGATGATACCTTCCACATTCGAAAGACAGCTCGATGGAAAGGTTGACGCGGTGTCTATGTAAAAAAGGAGCGAGGTAAAATATGAGGGCGTCAATGCGGACAGCCTGGCCGTGAATTTCCCAGGCGTGTAACACAACACTTGCGTCCGAGCGCAAGCGGGAACTGAACGGGTTCATGAATTGAAAAGAGAATTTTCGCGTGGAACTTTCGATGCACCCCCGAGTCTCAACGGAACCCTGTTACTCACCGTTGCGGCCAGCACGCAACGTGCAAGCGCTCGATTGGAACAGCGAACTCCTGTGAAATTGTTGCAAAACGCCTCGGGGGGTGTGCGTCGAGTTGCTCTCAACACTGGACATGTACACTCCTATGCTGTCGAAGGTTTCCTTTGCGTGCTTCACCTTTAGCTTGAGGTGAGCGGCAGCTAAACAGCCCGTTCGTGCGATGGAGCGATACGATTGAGTTGTTGTTGTTGCGTTACAGCAGACCGCCTCCGCTCTTTCATTTGATAGTACAGTAACTCATCGCCGCTGGCGCTCGACGTCCAGCCAACGGAACTGTTCAACAGATCCCGGCGCCGCCTTCTCATGCCACGCGGCCGTTGGCATTATGGGATCAACGCAACAGGTGACTGGGCCAGCTTCGACTGCCAATATTACCGTTGTTACACCGTTAAAGGAAGAGCTGTGGGCGGCGGTGTCGTCTTGCTATAGAGCACCTTGATCTCGAGCCAGTAGTGACCTGTCCAGGTTGAGCGCTGCTTCAAGTTGAAGCTGTTCAGCCGAAACAATTCTTCATTTTGACCAATCCTCGCACCTCCAGCCGACAACTTTAAGCGAATCAAATGCGTTGTAAATGCTCATGTTAAGCCTACTAATCGCAA
>JAADXW010001182.1:0-11355 GCA_023337975.1 Phytopythium ostracodes
AAATCTAACTCAAATCAATAGTTATGGCATTTTTATTTACTAATGTACTGTTTTAGCTACGGATTTTCATCGCAGAAACCGCAGGAGGGCAAGATGGTCACCGAGAAGCTCGAGCTGAAGCGCGCCGAGTTCGCGCTCGACTTCTGGTTCAAGTACGCGGCGTACGAGGGAGGAGGCATGTATAATGTCGCCGAAACTGCAATCAATTTTGATATGCCGCCGGCACGCATTTGGTCGGGGCGAGGACGCAGCAACAGCGCGCACGTCGTCAACTACAAGAAGTGCTCTGGACGCATGACTGCTGTTCTGACAATCCGAGACGACGGTACGTACATGCCTACGTTTATTATGATACGTTTCTGTTCTGACCGTGGATTATAGCGATTTCTACTATAGGTATTAAGCTGCCAATTCTCTTCATCGTGCGGGGCAGGCTCGACGGCACGACCGACAAGACGGAGCTGTCTGAGTACCCTAGTGGTCACTACTACACTGCGCAGGAGAATGCATGGGTGGATGCAGTAGGATGGAAATTCTATGTTGTTAGTGTTTTGCAAAGTAGAATTACAGGGCCCGCAGTCCTTCTGCTTGACAACTTCGATTGTCATGTATCTGAAGAAGGACAGCGGGTTGTCGCCGAAGATGCATGCGCTACAGTGATCCCATTCCCTCCAAACAGTACGGCGGTGTGTCAACCACTGGATGTTGGAGTGATGGGACCACTCAAAGCGAAAATCCGCTGTAATTACGCCAGAAATTCTGGTGGAACTGCAAAGGAAAAGCGCCTGCGCACAGTTCATTCAACCATTGCTGCATGGAATGACATTGGAGATTCCACAGTAATTCGCAGCTTCGAAAAGGCAATTCCGAAGTTTCCCGAGATGACTGTGTAAAACTTGAAATACATTGTACACTGTTGTCGCTTCTTTTTTCTTTTGCCTCCCTTTTTATTTGCAAGACAGATTCTTATTGACCAATCAAAACTGCCAATTTGTAGATGCCAAATTTTTGCGTCTGAAACGGAGGATCTGCTCAGCAATTGGGATGTTGTTCACAATGGCCGGCTTTTTGTGTCGTTGTCTGTACAACCCTGTTGTCAATTTCCGGCCCAGTGATCGATGCCCTTGCAGTTTTTATCAGTACTACGGTGGCTGAAAACAGAGGGTAGACTGTAACGCAAAAGACCAATAGATGGCAGGTTTTTCGAAAACTCAGAACAACGTCAAAATGTAAAAACTCGCTGCTCAAATACCAACGCCAAGTGTTGCCGTTACAGAAAAGACAAAAACGAGTATTTATATATATTTTTTGTCGAAAATGGATCGCTACAGCCCGAGCTTCGACCATACGAATGTGCACCGTATTTTCTTGCCTGGAACGACTGAACCAATTTATGGCACATTAGAAATCTAGCGCATTAAGAGCAGTTCCTTCATCACAAGCCTCCCCACGATGTCAACTGTCGTTCTTTGCTTCTTCTTCTTCGGCTGGGTCGGAGGAGAAAGCGTCAGAATGGAGCTGTGCGCAGTAGAGGTGATCTCTTCCCTATGGGTGATCCAAGGTGCTGTCTCTCTCTCACCCTTGACTCCGCCGCTCGAAAATAACGCCAAACGCTGCCGAAGAAGCGGCAACGACAATGGAAGCAGGCCCATGCATGAAAAAACTGAGATAGCGTTGTCAGGGCGCTCAATGATCGCGTCCTTGAACGCGTCGCACGCGATCGTGATGGCCTCGCCCTTCGACAGGCGTGTTTCAGTCGTTGAAGCAAGCCGATGCTGGAGAGCCAGCTGGACTGCCCCTTAAACGGCCGAAACACAGCAACGTCCAGGGGCTGGAACAGATGCATGGCGTTGGTCGGCAGCGCGACGAGGGAGATCCTCAGCTCGGTGCATATATCCATGACCTCTGACATATAATAACACGCACAAAGCGATTAGCACACTACCGTAGCGTACAGTCGAACAGTTAGAATTTAGAAATTAGAAATAGAAATACAGCACAAAAACAGAAACTTACCGACATCAATGTGCGCGGAGCTGCTATCCAGCACCAGCAGCACTGGCGTCTGGATCTGCTCAGTCTTGACTTGTTCAGAAGAAAAGGCGAGTCACTGCTTGAACACAGCACCGTTGCTGAACCCCTTCGCAGTGCCCGTCACACACGCCCCATCGATGCTCAGGCCCTCCAAATCAACGCGAAAAAGCCGCTTCCCCGGCACGATGATGAGTGGGGGGAATCGCTCGCCCGGCAGCGCTGACTGCGGCGACTACCGTCATGTGAAGTCGGGCCGCGTCCCCTCGGTCCATACGTTAGACGATCCCTTAACAGTCAGCACTTTTGAGGTCCCACGGGGCATAAACGAAGTTTCGTCCATGTTGAAGACGCGGGACGTGTCCATGCCGTTCTCGATGATGACTTTGGAGAGGGACCCAAACAGCGGCCAGATGGCGCTGTCGTCGACGCTGTTGCGGACCCGCGAGGTGCGCTGAGGCGTGCGCGAGGAGAGTTCAGGATGGCGACCAATGAAGAGTGTGTACCAGCCCCCACTCAGAAACGAAGGCCGCGCGCGCGTACCCATAGGTCGTAGGGTAACGTAGATCTCGGAAGCTTTAGTGAGTATTGTAGCTCGACCGACAGGTAAGCCAACCCGCTGCATAGCATCGACCCACTCGGACAGGTTGGCCTCAAGCTAGGGCAGAATGGTGGGCTTGGGCCCCCGGTGTGAGCCGCCGACCTCGTCAGTGGCCTGGGCTCGCTTTAAGGCACGGTAGAGCGCTCGAATGGGGACAAGTGAAGACCGAGCGATGCTGGCGTGGCTCTCCCCTCCTAGGGCTCGCTCCAGTCTCTTCCAGCTGCTCCGGCGAGCAGAGCGAGCGCTTCGGCGGCGTGAGAAGAGGCGCGCGGCTTGGTGCGGGGCTTGGCGTGGAGGACATGGTGTTCTTGTTGGGCTTGAGTGCGTGTTCTTCTTGGAAAGTGGACAGCAAAACTGGACCTCTTGTGGTTTCACTTGCTCCGAAAACAAATAATTCTCAAACATACCTCTAATATTTGATTTTTTGTGCCATCAAATGGTTGCAAAACGAGTCGGCCTATCATGTGCCTCTGAACTCTAAGTGGCGATCTGTGATTGGTAGAAAGTACGTGTGTGCCAGAAACTGGTTTGTGCCACAATTTTTTTTTTAAATTATCTTAAACTCACCCAAAATGGGGCGTCGAGGTAAGGTGTACCATCTTAAATCAGTGAGCCACCTCCCAGCGCCCTCAAGCGGATCGATATCCCCGCTGGGTCGATCACCGGGTCAAAAAGGAAAGGGGGCATGAGCGACGGGCACCTGTTCCTGAGTGCGCGCGGCTGCGTCGACTACGCCGGGGGCGCCGCCGGACACTCGGCGTGGTACGACGAGGCGCACAAGAGCGTGTTGCTGCTGTCGCCGCGCTCGCGCTCGCTGCGGCAGGTCGTGCTGGACACGTCGGTGGATCCGACCGACCCGAGAGACGACCCCGCTAGAAAGGACGCGGTGCGCACGAGTCGCAGAAATGGAGACGACGAAGCGGACCGCCGAGTGACCTTGCTGTATCAATTCGATGGCGGCAAGGAGGCCGCGCTGCCGCCTGTCGAGTCGGCACGGCTGTCGGTGGACGGGCAGTTCCTGGCGCTCCAGACGAGCGACATTGAGGTGCAGGTGGTCCACCGTGTGACTCGCGAGACGTACTGGGTGCTGTGCAAGACCAAGGGCGGGAACCGCATCCTGGCGGACGGCATTCTGTGGAACACGCACTCCTCGAGCGCCTCCAGCTCGCAGGATCTCTTCCTCGTCACCAAACGCGGCATTGAGCAGTATCGCGTGTCGTCCAAGCGCCGCAACTGCCGACTGCACCGCACCATCAGCGCCCAGATCCACGCGCATTGGTACGCGCCGTCGCACGGCGCTCTCTTGGTGAGCGCGGGCTCGCGCGGCACGGAGCTCGTGCCGTATCTGCTGCATGGCTCGAACGTGGAGAAGCTGCCGCGGCTCGTGTTCTCGTCCCCGGTGCGCCAGCAGGATTTGTTCCTCGCGTCCATGTACGACGCGCTCTATGCGGTATACTGCGATATGCGCACGTCCAAGCTGCTTCTCTACTTGGTCGGCCGCTCTAAGGTGACGTGCGTGCGCTCGCTAAACCTCATGCTGCCGCCCGGAACGGCGCTCAAGTTCTCGGTCGTGGACAACCTGCTCGTCTGCCACAGCCTCGACTTCAACGTGAGTCTCTTCTTTGACGTGAACTGCGACGGAAGCGTCAACGACCCGTTCTCGGCACCGTTGCCGGTCTCGATACTTCCTCCTGGGTGCCACGACGAGATGGATGCGCATGCGCCCCTTGTCATTTCCGAGTCGCGCACGTTGAAAAACGGACAAAAGGGTGACATTGTCACCGGCTTCAAACAGCAGAGAGACAGTGATGGAAGCGACAGTGGGGACGAAAATGACGATACCAACGCGTTCGACCAACAAGTTCGCACCATCAGACGCGCCATCAGCGTTGGCGACTTGGATGCACACTCTCCGATGGATGAGTCCGTTGAAGTGGAGATAGTTCCGCCGGCGCCAACGTCAAACCCGACGCCATTGCAGCAGCGGTCCTCTCGCCCGCTTCCGCGAGCGATGACGGTGGATGAAACCACGATGAAGCACAGCCAGCACCAGGCACAGAGACGACAATTGGACACGTCCACTGGCCAGTCTTTCTTTTCGCGATGGCGATTCCTCAGCCCGAATCTGGTGCAGCGGCCCGGCCTCCTCGCAGCTGATCTCAACGCCGGAAGAGAGACTCTTACAGAGCTGGTACAAGTGCGTAAGTTCCAGGTAAATTTGCGCGAAATTTGTCGGTCGGCAGCACACCACCGCGAAATTCTTCCCTTCCTGCTGCGCCGTGGCGACGATCAGCTAGCGAAGCAGCTTGCTTTGAAGCTCGTGCGCGATCACATCGTGGAGCAGCTCCCGCATCTCTCGGCTATTTCGTCGCTCCTCTCGTATGTTCAAACACTGGCGCCGAGCGATATCGAGAAGGCAGTCGCGTCCCGAGGTCATCGAGGGGATGCGAGTAGTGACGACGACGATAGCGTCAATACGCATTCAAGTGCACTATCATCGTCCGATTCCTATCATCACAACGGGTCAAGCGGCAATGGAACTCTTCGGGAAGTGCTGCGTGGCACTTCGTCCCTATCAACAGTAAAGTCAGCACGTGCAGATGAACCTGACTACAAGGCGCGACTACTGCCAGCTCGGAACGCGCAGGGTTTCATCCACATCTTCCAGGCGGACTTTTTCCGGCACGTGTGGTATCCACTGTTACAGGACTCAACGGTACGCCTGGAATGCTACGATCTGTTCGATTGTCGTCTAACATTCGCGTGTGTTCATAAACAATGCACAGTTTGCGAAATCAGGCAAGCTGAGCGTCTACATCAACGAGTACGTCAAGAACCTCCGGCAGAATGGCGTCCCGGTCGAGAGCATCACGTACGTGGTCCGCAGTGTCTGGAGCAATCGAATGCAATCTAACTCATGACCACTCTTGGCGCTCGCTGTGGCAGTTACGTGGCGCTTGCTCAATCCTTCATCGAAGCTGGAGAGCCACAGAAGCTGTATCAGTATCTACACTACCACGTGCTGTCCGACTCCCGTGACCTCGCGGACGCATTGGTGCGCCACGGGGCCGAGTATCCATCGCTGATGCAAGTTGGCCTGGACATGTATTTCCGCCTGGGGGCAATCAACGGCCTCGTTTACACTCTGCTCGACATCGGAGAGGTACTGTGACTCATTTCCTGGCTGACGATGTACTAATGCCTAACAACGCCCCTTCTTCGCTTGCTGATGAATGTAGACGGACCGAGCCATTTCCATCTCGTGGCGGAACCTGCCCATGAAGGAGCATAACGCATCCGCCATCCCCGCTGCCGTCTTCTTCGACGCATGCGTTCGCTCGAGTACGTGTCCTTTTTCACACTTTGTACGGGTCAATGGTGGTCCGAGATGCTCATATCCTCAACGCACGCCGATGTCACTGTCGTAACTACGTGTCCAGTCACTTCAGAAAGCATTGCCGTCTCCTGTTTCCACGCGAGCCAAAAGCTAAACAACCTGCTGCTCTTCCTGCAAGTCTGGGACCCAGATTCGCTGCAGCGCTCGCATCCGTCGTGTCCTTCTCGACTGGCGCAAACGGCCGCAGTGCCGTTCCCAGACCACCTTGTGTCTGACAACCATCGCGACCGCTTTCGGTCGGCGTTCGGCTTCGTTGTCGAGAATCGTTAAAGGGTGGAAGCAGCTGCATCGAGCTGAAGAACTCGGTGCTTCCTACGGATCCTTCACGGTGGGCGGGTGGATGACATGGATCACTGGCGGTCCGCCCGATGTCACGGGCCGTGCCCTCGGGCTGATGAGCGCGCGCTCCGGGCGGGTCGGAGGTGATCGAGGAGTGCAACTCTGCGTCCGGGGTGTTGGCGTCTTGATGCTGGCATCAGCTTGGCCGTACACAACCTTGATGGGATGGTACGAGACGGATCCAAGTTGTGGAGAAACGCGTCGACCTTCCGGCGGCGGCGAATCCAGGAAGCTGGACGCTGTGGGCTGCGTTCGCACCATCTCTCTCGATGACTTAAGGAGGATGGAGATGACGGAAGTACTGGTCATCTTGCAGTTCTTTGTGGGCGACACGGATGCGCCAAGAAGGTTCCCTCGACGGTTGTAAAGAGGTGACTGCACACGCTTGGCGGCGCGGTTACCGTCGTCCTTGATGGCTTCGAAGGACGTGGAAACCACGCCGTTCGCGTGACTTCCTGCGGAGATCTTCTTTGGATTATGGGCATGCATCGCCACGGCAACACGCTCGATGCAGCGGAGGAACTCGCGGAACGTGAGGTTGGTCGTCTCTCGCCAGTCCGAGAGGCCGATGTCGAGTCTGGCGGCGTAGTATTCGCGCATCAGCTGGACGAAGCTGATCGGTTCGATCGTTCCTTTCGACGGAGAAGAAGGCGGTGACGTGAACGGCTCGCCATCTCCATCGACAGACGCTCGGACCAGTCCTGAAACGAGATATGCCAAGGCGTCAGAAGTACAGAGACCGAGATGGGGGAGCTGAAGCGGCGAGACACTAACCAAAAACGCGCGCAAGCTCGAGGAATTCCTTGAGTTGGAGAGTGACTCGATGGTCAGCCTGAGCGCCAGGCACCCGAAGGAGCGGGTTACTGTCAGCGCTAGCAACGACTGCGGCAGCAACAGCTTCTTCACCACGCGACGTTACCTCTGTCAGGCTCTGCTTGGCGAAGTGGCAGAAGATCTGTTTGAGCGTCCACATCTTTTCGCTGAGCAGCTTCATGACGTGCGTTTGCGAGATGTCAGGCGCCAGGGACTGCGTGGGGATGATCTTGGCGCTAGCGATCACGTGGCGCTGCATCCAGTGCTCCATCTCCACTTCCGACAGCGGCTCCTACTCAAGAAGACAAGTTATTAAAGAGCAAAGCGGCAAAATCCCCGCAAAGGAAACATATACCGAGTCAGCACAGCTGAATGAGAGCACGTCAAGTGCCGAGATCGAAAGAGAACCTAATCAAACCTGTCGAGGCTGCGCATGATGCAGGAGAAGCTCGCACGCTCGCAGCCACTGGCGGAACGTCATGTGCTTGGATGCACCAGAAGCAAGCGTGAAGTTGCGGTACAGCTCGGCGTCCGTAAGCGCAGGGATGCGCAGCTCATGCAGCGCACAGTCTTTGGCGAATCGCATAAAGCCGCTGCGAGTGATGCTTGTGAAGTTCATCGGGTTACTCGCCATCGCGTAGAATGCGAACTGCTTGCGAAGCGTGGCGTTGGTCAGCAAGATTCCCGTCGAAGTCGGCGGCTCACGTGGCTGTTCGCCTCGCGGTGTTGACGGGCCCATGGCAGACTTTTGCTGACGTGGTGTCGACTTTTGGTGGGGATTACTCGACGTGATCATCGTACTGGGCGACGACTCGGTTGGAGGCGACAAATCCATCATGGCTTTAAACTCAGCTGTCTTCTGCTCGGCAGGCAAAAGCAGACAGTGGTGAGAGGAAGAGGATGGACTCCGAGAAGCACTGAGACACTGAACGCCGTACCTGAAGCGCCTCGGGTGGCGCCATCAAGACCGTATCGAGGACGTTCACTTCGCGCCCAGACTGTTCCAGCTTGTGTCTCAGCATGGCTGCATCTCGAAGACCGCAGTAGTCGATCAAGTTGCTTAGGCACTCGTACACGTGTTGCTCGTTGTCGAACGACGCTACCAGCGCCTCACAGATCTGCCCAAGCGTGCTGTCGTGCATGCCCGAGATGAGATCGCGCTTGATGCGCTGAATCTCTTTGGTGAGCACCTCCAGCTCTATCTGAAGGCCCATCACAGTCCGACCCGCGGACGACGGTTCGAAGCGCGTTGGGCTCGGGGGTTGAGCTTTTGGTAGGAGCCCAGGATGCCGCCTCATTATCGGGGACGAAGATCCAGTCACAGGAACACCGTGCGCCACGAGCTGATCCTGCAAGCGCGCAGCACGAAGCGTCTTAGCGGCGATCTCTTGCTCCATTTTGCGGTTCACATCGCGGATCGTGAGCGCAAAGCTCTCGAAAGTGATCTCTCCGTCTCGATAGGTGTTGGTGCCTGCACCTTTCTCGCCCTGTGCTTGCCTCTGCTGGTGTAAGCGCCTCATCCTTGAGTGTCGAGGAGCCGATGACGACCTCTTCGTTTCGCGAGCAGCTTGTACGATTGCTTGGGCCAGCACAGCGACGACGGGCTGCCCGGACTGGGCGAGAAGCTGCTGCACTTCGCTGACTCGCAGCAGGCCGTCGTTGTCCGTGTCGAGGATCGAAAAGCACCGCAGCAACTCATGTTCCGTGCGCTCTTCCTGTACCAACCGGTAGTAAGCGCGTGTCTGCAGGTACTCGGCGAGTGCGAGGTGGCCGTCGTGATTGAGGTCGCACTGCCGGAACATGTCGTGCACTTCCATCTCGGACAGCGACGGGTAGTCATCGCGAAAGAGCCGCACCGCCTGGACGGTTGAGAGTGCTCGGGTCGGGTGCGAGCTCGGGCTGCACCGAGCGAACTTGAGACGCAACACCTCAATCTCCTCGGCACTCAGCACGGCTTCTGGGACTATTGACGACGCATTCGCGAGCGTCGGTGCCGTCGTCGCCATCGGTTGGTTGTGCGGTGTGATTGATCGAGCCAAGTACAAGCCTGCGCTCAACGAGAAGCACGTTGGAGGGTGGTGACCGACTGCAAGAGGGTGAAGATACTCTGCAGTCGGTGGCGATGCGGAAGCACGAAGCTTTGGCTCAAAGGCAGCGCCTGGTTTAAATTTAAAGAATGTATTCCTCCGCCTTCGACGTGGGCGAGGCTCCCAATTCTATTCTTGCCCCTGCTCCGTCGTCGATCCGAGCCAGATCTGAGCGACCATCTCGATCGCGAGCCCATTGTACGAGCCCGCACACAGGCCGATGATGGAGACGAGGCCGCCAATCATGCCCGCGACTTCCTTCTGGAACTCGGAGCACACGCTGGGGGCCAGAATGATGCTGGAAGTCGCGACATACCCGGTGATAATGCCCAGCATCAGCACCGCAACGATGATGGTGATATCGTTCAAGGGGTGGACGAGTGCCGTGATGAAGAAGGGCAGGAACGCCACCTGGAGTAGCCACGGCAAGTGCAGCGTCGCAATGTCGAAGTACATGATGTACACGGGGAGGTTCTTGCCCACGAGGTCGCCCAAGTTGTAGCACCCGACCAGCACGATGGGGAACCAGTCGCCGAGCGTCAATGTGGTCGACGGGATGGCAGAAATGACGCCCGGGAAGCACGACAGGCAGACGAAGTACGAGAAGAACAACGAAAAGAAAGGCTTGGGCGCCGTGCGCAGCACGTTCACGACCGAGGCCGAGCTCGCGTGTTCCTCGATCTCTTCAACTGACGAAGAGCAGTACGACTCGCCGTCGCTTTCCGCGTCAACCGCGTCACCGTCCTCATCGTTTAGTGGCACGACCGAGTAGTTCGGCGTGCCGTCAGTCGCCGACTTGGCCAGTAATGGGCTGGTCTCGCTTACTGGCTGCACCGTTGGGAAGGTTCGCTTGGTCGGACTCGGCGGAGGACTCACAAGCGGCGACAACAGCGGCGCTTCGAAGGGCGTGTCGTGCTGAACAAGCGCGTACTCTGCCAGCAGCGACTGCGCAAACGCCGTGTGGTACAGCGCCGTGTACAGCGCCCACGTGAGCACAACGATGACGAGCGCCATGCCGAAGAACATCGCCGTGGCTGTCTTCTGGCTCTTGTCGTCGGCAGTCTCGCGTGTGTCCGGGTCGGCCGATTGGTAGTACCACTTGAGCGACATGCGCACGAGGAACAGCACGATCGCGCCAAAACCCTTGCCGCCTTCGATTGCCTGGATGAAGAGCGGGCCGAACACACCGCCGAGGCCATAGGCGGACGACTGCATCACCGACGACGCGACCGTAGACCCGACCACGGACAGAAGCGTCAAGTTGTACGCGACTGCGTCGGGTAGATCCAGAATGTTGGCGACGGGCAGCAGCACCACGAACACCAGGTACGCGGCCAACGACCCGTGCATGCGCGTCTCGAGCGATAGCTGGCGGCCCGCGACGACCATGTACAGACTGATGATCAGAAGCGTGGACATGTTGACCACGGGGAACACGAACCCGACGCGCTGGTCCGGGAAGCGCTGCGTGAAAAAGTCCAGGCAGAGCGTGATGCAGCTCCACATGGCGATGGCCGCCGCGCCCGCGAAGAAGAAGGCACCATACGTGACGAAGAAGCCCACGCGGTCCACCGCGGCCTCGCCCTCGCGCGGGAACGCAGGCGTCTGCTCCTCCATCAACTCCAGGTCGAGCGTCAGCTTCTTCCTGCGCAGCGGCGGGTTGCCGTCGACCGGTGCCATGGTGTCTACAGGATCGAGAGGCGCCGGTCGGAAGACCAGCGCGTGGATCCGCTCCTAGAGTAGGTTTAGTGTACCAGAGTGATGTGGTTCACACTATATTGGGGATTTGATTGCAAACTTAACGGGGTCTACCGGTCTATATACCGTATTGCATTTTAATAGTATACCATCGAAAACAACAAGGGTATTATATTCGGCATGGTTTTATATTTATTTTTGCAACTCTCGAGAACAAACGACGGCATTGGTGGAGCGGTGTAGCGGGCTGTTGACGAAGCTGTACGGTCGGGGTTCAAGCCCCACAGCGATCACACAGAAAACCCATATAATGGGAGAGCTGGAACCGCCTTGTAAGCCCTTTTACCACAAATAACAAAGCAAATATGACTTGTGCAAAATGCTGTATT
>JAADXW010001183.1:0-11333 GCA_023337975.1 Phytopythium ostracodes
GGGGGGGCCCCCCCCCCCCCCCCCCCTCGCGCTTGCGTTCGTGCCGGAGAACCGCGTGGCCACTGGAAATGCGCTGCCGCTCGTCCAGAGCCAGAACTCGTCGTCGCTCAACGTCTCCACAGTGTGAGTTGCCTACCGCCGCCTTGGTGTCATTGTGATGAGTGCACGCTTCTGACTAATGAGCACGGTGTATATTCGTCGTCCACTCAGTGAGATCTATAACGTCGACATGCACTCCGTCGCCACCTCCGCGACCGACTTCCTGCCCGCGACCGCCACCAGCGTGTACGTTGACCACCGTTTCCACCCACTCAGCTATTGCCTTACGATGCTAACCGACGTTTTGCTCTGGCTTCCACAGCACCATGCGCAACTGCAAGATCTCGTCGTTCGGCTCGGCCTTCCTCGCGGACCTCGACACCGTTCGCACCATGTATGTGCTTGATATCGCCTTACCGTTTTGGATGGCCATGACACGAGACTCACCCATCTGCAACTACTGCTTGGTCTGCTCTCTACAGTGGCCTGTCCGTCAACGACGTCGAGACGGCGTACGCCGCCGGCTCTACCTCTGGCACCTGCGAAAACGCTCTCTGCGTCGTCGAGGAATAGTAAGTGGGCCTGTGCTGCATGCGGTATCGTCCCTGTCGTCCTCAGACAAACTAATCATGATGATGCTCTCTCTCTCTTGCAGCTACCTCTCGCACAACGCGCTCACGGCGCTGCCCTCCACCACGCTCAATTCCTCCACGCTCACCAAGCTGTAAGTTTGGCCTCTTATCACGTGCAGGACTATGACCAGCACAACTAACGCTCCGTCACGCGCAGGTACCTGCACGGCAACGTCATCACCGATTAGAACATGACGGAGTTCGAGTTCGCCCAGATCCAGGGGCTCGCGGCGTTCACGGCTGACGCTGCCCCTGCCGGTGCCTCGTGAGAAGACGGGGAGTGGCAGACCGCGCACGGCGTCGAGTTCTGCGTCCTGGGCGCGAACACTCAGGCGGCAGACACTCCCGCTCCTGTTGGCAGCGACGGGAGCGACTCCGGTAGCGGTGGCCTCCCGTACTTGGCCTACTGGGCGATCGGTGGCGCCGCACTGGTGCTGCTACTGTTGCTCGCGCTGATCTGGCAGCGCCACTCGCACCGGTCGCGTCGGCTCTCGGCTGTTGCCAACACGCCCGTGGACGATGCCATCGCTGCGTTCGCGTTCAGCCCGGCGGTGGCGGCGGCCATGCGCGCGTCCTCCAACCAGGCACCGGCCCAGGGCGCTGCTGCTGGTGCTGCTGATGCTCCTGCCTCCGTTGCTGCCATTTTTGCGTCGGGAGTTGCCGCGGCTGGTGCTGCTGGCGCTGTGGTGGACACGATGGCGGCGTTCTCGCGCAAGAATTCGAACAACAACAACAACGGCGAGGACTACACGCACGATGCACTCGAGGCGCGGCTGCTGAGCAACCCGGAGCTGGAGGTGCGCCGTATTCCTGCGTCCGACCTGAAGCTGGGCCGCTGCATCAGCCGCGGCGGCTTCGGGCTCGTCTTCGTGGGCGACCTGCGTGGTCGGCAAGTGGCCGTCAAGAAGATCCGCAACGACTGCACGGTGGAAACGGAGCAGATCGAGCAGTTCATCCGCGAGATCTCGCTCATCGCGACGCTGCACCACCCGCGCATCGTCGAGTTCGTCGGCGTCTCGTGGGAAAACACGCTCGCGGACCTGGCGGCGGTGACGGAGCTCATGGAGCGGGGCGACCTGCTCAACGTGACCCGCGGTTTCAAGCGCCGTGGCTACCGACTGACTTGGGAGGCGCACAAGACGCGCATTGCGCTTCACGTGGCGCAGGCGCTCGAGTACCTACACTCGTGCACGCCGGCGGTGGTGCACCGCGACCTCAAGTTGAAGAACGTGCTGTTCAACACGGAAACGGACGCTAAGCTCAGCGACTTTGGCATCGCGCGTGAACGCCCGGATGAGGCCTCGCAGATGATGACGGCGGGTATCGACACGTCCTTCTGGATTGCGTCCGAAGTGCTCATGGGCCGCGACTACGACGAGCGCGCCGATATTTTCTCGTTCGGTGTCGTGCTGTCGGAACTCGACACCGACGACTATCCGTACTGGAAGGCAAGCAACCCGCCGCAAGGCAAGGCTCAGGAGAACGAGATCTTGTGGCAGGTCGCTGCTGGCGACCGTCGTCCGGCCTTTGGCGCTGATTGTCCCGCTCGGATCCTCGCGATCGCCGCGCGATGCCTCCAGGCAGAGCCTAGCGGCCGCCCGAGCGCTGCCGAGCTCGTTGTTCTGCTTCAGCAACTCGAGCGTAAGGGCGTCGCGAGTGCAAGCATCACGACGACGCCGACGACGACGACGACTGCTGCTCCCACCAGCCGCGAGTCGACTTGCATCATCACGACACGCTCCAGCATGCCGTCGATCGAGTTCCCGGCCAATCGTGCGAGCTATTCGCGGATTCAGAGCTCGCTGTCTCGCAGTGGTAGCGGACGCAACAGTCGATCGCCGCTGCCTTCGCCACCGACCGTGCGGCATACTGGTACTACGGCTGCAGTTGCAGCCGGTGGAACCAACACGACCGTCACAACAACCACGACTACGAGTAGCACGGTTGCTGCCGCCGAGCCATCGATGCGACGGGAGGTGGCGACGCAGCGCGAGGTGGTCGTACCTCCACGGCCGTCGGTTGCTGGTGCGTCAGGAACCGTGACACGGACGGTGACGTCGTCCGCGAGGGCGCCGCCGCCTCGCGCGGGACGCCAGACCACCATGACCACGACGAGGACAACGACTACTCACCCGGGTAGCGCGACTTCCAGTCAGCAGCAGCAGCAGCAGAGCACGGTGGTACGATAGACGTCGACTGAGGGCAGCGATGCCGATGAGCACAAGAGCGGCAGCCAGACCGAGTACAAGTGGATCCTCTACTGAGCCTGGCGCGACGGGTGCGGGCGTATTTAATCGACGAGGCGAGCGACGAACCGTTTAGTGTCGCGTGTAGGCTGGAGAGTGATCAGTAGTGTATATGCATGGTTTCATCTGCGTGATTTTGCATTTCAAGTGGAAAATGAACGTTTGACAAGCGACAAGCCGCGTTCCAAACTCATATCGGCCCCACCGTGTCACGCGTCCACATGAGCCACTTGTACAGACTGTGGTGGTTATGGCCGCGCGCTGCATTGATGCAATTGATCCGTCCCCACGCCGTGTCCGATGTTGCACCAGTTGATGTCGGCTGCCGACGACATAGCTGCGTCCAGCGTTTCGCTTGCGGGTTGAAGCCGCATCAATTCGTCTGATTGCACGCGAATCCATTGGATCGCAGCGCAGTGGCGGCCTTGTATCGCTGAATAAAGCGCGCCAGCGAGCGCACTAGACAGCGCAGCACGCCCGCAACCTCCGCGCTCGAACGCCTGAACAGCCAACTTGATGATTTCGAGGTGGCCTTCCTTCGCGGCGTAACTCATTGCAACCCGCGCCAACACATCGATGGCGTCCGACGCCTCGAAGAGAAGCCGCACAATTGATGTGTGACCACGCTGAGCGGCAAATATCATCGACTTCATCAAGTGGAGGGTCGTTCTGCTGATAATAGTTCGCCCACCTTCAGCGTGGACAGCAGAGTTGGCGACGCACTCGCTGCAGCGATGTCCAAGCAGCCAGCGCACGATCTCCTCGTGGTTGTGCTTGACTGCGTGGGCCAAAGCGTCACACCTGCAGCTTTGGCTGCATTGCTCAAACAGGAACTTGACCATCTCCAGGTGGCCACTGGCTGCGGCTTCATTAACAGCAGCCACCGTCATGCTCATCGCTCCTGGGAGAGTTCGGCCACTGTCTCCTACGTCTTCATCGACACAGAGAAACCACTTCACCACTGCCCAGTGACCTTTTCCAGCGGCAGCATTCAGTGCGTGTTATGTACAACCCTTCGACCGACTGGCGTGCAGATACTTGACGACGTTGAGGTGACCGCTAGCGGCTGCACCATCCATGGCGTCCGTCGTACACCCTTCCGTCCGTTGCTCGTGGAGAAATTGGACGAGTGAGAGGTGTCCATTGCGAGCGGCGTCATTCATTGCTTGAACTGTGCACCCTTCGCTTCGGTTCTCGTGCAGCCAGCGCACGACGTTGAGGTGGCCGTTGGCTGCAGCTTGGTTCATTGCATTGGTGGTGCATCCATGCTCTGACCGGTTGTCATGGAACCACTGGACGTCTTCCAGCCGTCCACTCGAAGCCGCGAAGCTCATCCGCCACTTGGTGCACTCGGGCCAGACGACTCTCGAAGGTCTCGAGTGGAATCTTTCACGCCGCTGTAGACAGTACGAACACGTCAGTCGGCGCGGTTTTGCGTACGTCCCTTCATGCGGTCCCGCGTGCGCTTCGTTGTCGAGGAACCAGTCCGGAGGCGGCACGAAGCGTGTTCGAAGCCACTCGGCGATGTTGAAATGGCCGTGCTGAACTGCCATCTCAAACACAGAGGGGAGCCTTTCACACCGATTGCCGTCGTCAGGCGCTCCCAGTTCCACCAGCAGGCGAACCATTTCGAGGTCGCCGTTTTTGACCGCCACCTTCAGCACGTCGCTCAAAAAGAACTCGCACAGTTCCTCTTCGGTGTACACGGGCTCATGAGGCGGTCGGTCGTCCCCTCCTCCTCTCGGCTTGGCGTGAAGCCATCGGAGCGCGTCGCTGTGACCCCCAAACACGGCTATGGTCATCATGTGCTCGTCGATCAGGCAGTGGAACGCGCGGTAGATCTTGCCCATGAGCTCTACGTCGCCCGCGTACGCCAAACTAGCGATCGCCCGCCGCGCGCGCAGTCGCTTGTTGAGGAAGTGGACGCTTTGGTCGTTGGCAAGTACGTCGACGAGGAAGAGGGCGAGCTCCCGCCGCCCAAGCGCGACGACGCCCAGCATATCGAACAACGACGACTTGACCAGGAGAAGCGCGATGGTGTCCTCGAGGCCGGAGATCGCCAGGATGTGCGGCACACAAGCGCCGAGCACCACACAGACGCTCACCAGCGACATCGTTGGCGAAGCAGAGTCAATGTCGTCAGAGGCACCGTCACCAACAATGTACTGATATGTGTTAGAAACATACACCTATGTTGAAGTTCTTGGTCACTTCAGCACAGGTCGCATAAGATCGCTCACATCTCAGTTAACTAGATATATTACAATGGTATTGCCACGCTGGACTACACACTTTTGAGCCACTTGCACATGCGCCAATGCTTCCTTTCGCTCGCTAATCGGCTGAATGCAGCGCGATCCTGCGGTGCGAACGTCAAACTCGTCGCCTTGGTCGGCGTTGCAGCAACTGTGTCCTTGTTTATTTCGCGCCCTCGAGGCGTTTCGCTGAGAAGTCACTGCACGACCTCAAGCTGGTCGTACACAACTGCTTCTCTCATCACCATGTTGACGCCAAAGCTCGCGTTCTGCTCGCGAGTTCACTCGAACATCTCGAGGTTTGCTATTTGCGCGGCGATCAGCAGTCCGCGTGTGACAACCGACGCGCCGAAAGCTCGGCGTTGGAGAGCATCAGAGAACTCGAGGAGGTCGCAGATCCAACGACATACCGCGACATGGCAATTGGAAACAACCAGTCGAAGTGCCACAGCCAAAATCTCGCCCAATGCTGCAGCACATTGGCGGTCCCTTTCACGACGAAATAGTCACTTGGCGACTTGCAGGTGACCGTTAGCAGCTGCTCCGATCAGAGCGAAGCGAAGAGAGTTGTTCGCGCCACAAGGCGCTAGTGTCTCCATCGTACTCGCCCCCAACTCTCCACGGTCGATAGGTAAATGCGCGCACAGCAACTGGACCATCGCTAGGTGCCCATTTGCGGCGGCGTCATCGACCGCCAGCATCACGTTGGGGACTGTTCGCGACGTTTCGGAGCCGGTCGTTGCACTGATATGCTCGGTTTCAACGACAGCGATGCATTCGCCGTGCCGATGCTCAATCAGCCAGCACACAACAGCTTGGTGATTGTCGCGCGCTGCTCAGTCGAGTGCAAGCCCCGCGCCTCTCTTCACGTCATTCGCGTGCAGGAACTTGACCATTTCGAAATGCCCGTTTGCTGCCGCGTTGACCAATGCCCCACCAGTCACGTCGCTTCTCACGCTCTCGAGAATGCTTGCGGTCGCGTTCTCAAGTAGCCACCTGGCCACAGACAAGTGGCCTTTACTCGCGGCGCCGACGATCGCGCCACTCGTGACCTCTTGTAGTTGGTTTTCGCGAAGAAACTTGACGACTTCCAGGTGCCCGTTGGTCGCAGCACCGTTCATGGCCTTCACCGTGCAGCCTTCCGCCCTGTGTTGATAAAGAAACCGCACGACTTGTAGGTGTCCGTTGGTAGCTGCGCTGTCCATGGCGCGGACTGTGCATCCCTCACTCCGGTTCCCATGAAACCACTCGACGACGGCGAGGTGGCCTCTTTCGGCTGCAGTATCCATTGCCGTCTTGGAACAGTCATGCGGTGATCGGTTCTCGTAAAACCACTGCACGTCCTCCAGTCGCCCAAGCGCGGCAGCGTGGTCCATTTGCCCTATCAGACACCGCAGCCGGGATCTCGACCGTCGGCAGCTCGCGCACCGCCCAAAGTACATATCATCGTCTCGAGTGAGACCCACGGTGAACGGCCCAGCGTGCGCTTCGTTGTCCAGCTCTCGCTGTGGAGGCAGTTCAAAGCGCGGCCGGAGCCATTCGACGATAAAATCGTGTCCATGACTTGCAGCCTCTCGCGCAGCCGACTTCGGTGCGGTGCGATATCACTCCAAGTTCCTCGAGTTGATGTAATGGCCTTGCATGAGCTCTAGCAGCGCTTGCAGCATCGCCAAGTTGCCATTCTTGGCTGCAAGGTCAAGCAGCGTCCGTGAGAAGATCTGGAGCAGCTCCGAGTCCGAGAACGCCGGCTCTGCCGTGTCGTTTTGCTGCAGCTTCGCATGCAGCCACTGCAACGCCTCGCGTTGTCCAAAGCACACAGCCCCGTACACCATCACTTCGTCGATCTGGCACACGAAAGTGCCAGAAACCCTCGCCATGAACGCCACGTCGCCCAGACGGGCGGCAGCCGTCATAACCAGCCGCACGCGCCGTCGCCTGTCGAGATAGTGAACCGTCGAGTCGCTTGTGAGCTCCTCGAGAAGGAGCCACGCGAGCTCGCGCCGCCCGCAGCCGACGGCGCTGCTGATCATGGACACGGTCGCCGGGAGGAGGAAGCGCGAGACACAGTCCACGACGTGGGAGATCGCAGCGACGCTCGCGACCAGCATCCTTGTTGGGTAACGGAGCCTCAGAGCGCGCTTCTCAGCAAATGGACACCTGAATGAGACCAACGTGTCGTACTGTGTAGTGTAATGAAATAAGTTATAAAGTGAAGAACGTGTGGGTCGATGTGAGTTCTTCCTACCGCAAGATATAACACATTACAGTACACTGACAATCCACCGCCGTCAAAGATGATTTAAGCCGCGGACTCGTTACCGTCCACGTGGGTCGGTCGCGTCGCCCTCGCCGCCGCCCACGCCGGGTTCTCGCGCGTGTGGAAGGTGTATCCTGTTTGTCCTGGCGCTCGAAAGGCTCGCGAATGTTCGTTTGGTCCATAGATGGAGACGCAAGGCCCTTGCACGTGGTCGAAACAGAAAACTGGGAGCTTGCACTGGCAACCTGGGCGCGCACGAACTGAACCAGAGAGAGAGCAGAGATTCCTCCCTCAGACTCACTCGCTCTCCAGCTAATATGGTCAGCGACGGCGGATGGACAGACAGACAGACCACGTCGGTCGATGCGTCGACTTGATGCACCAGTTGATCAACCGAACCGTCGGGAATCAACTTGCTGTTGAGTTGAGTCGGTCGACGCGTCCGCGGAACGAGTGAACGCCTCGCGTTGCGTGCGACGCGGGGCCTTCATTGACCGAGTCGACCACCGACCGCCACTTCCCGCGTTCATCGTGCGACCGGTTGGCCTTGAGGCCACTCTCGGACGCGGTATTTCGGGCGTCCGAGCGCTCGACGGATCGCAAATGTCGGCTCCAACGGTCGCACTGCTGGTGGTGCTTCTTGTAGTAGTGTCAACAGTCGCTGCGGAGGCAAATGCGACTGCGATAGCAGCCCTGCAGACGTGGTTCGTGGACAACTTCCAGGACGGCGAGACGCAGCTCGTGGCAGGTGCCAGCCCCGCCCGCTCGGCGCTTGGAGACGAGTATCTCGTGTGTGGCGGACTCCCAGCGCTCCAGATCCGCTCGTCGACCGTGCCGCCCAACGGAGCCTGCCCGGACGTGTTCATGGCCGTCAACGGGTCTTGTACGTGCCTTACGGGGCTCTCGAGCGACTCGGAGACCTGGAAGTTCCACGTTCGGCCGAAATCATCGACGGATCCGACTCGCGGTGTTGCCAATGCAGACGCGTTTCCTGTTTCCCAGGCGGCAACGGAAGTCCTCGAGATCGATGCGATCCGGTCGCTGTGGGTGCCGACCACGCTGCATACGCTGTGCGTTGCTATGACCTTGGTGCGCTTTACCGCGAGCGGGACTTAAGATGGCTGTGTTCTGGTGGTGGCAGGCGGTTCGTAGGCATCGGCAGCTCACCTGTGACGCTCATGTTCGTCCCAGACGATCGATCGGGCGTCGGCAGCACGTCGCCAATCGCTCAGGCGGCTGGGGCGACCGTCAATGTGACTGCGATGTACGACTATGACGCGTTATTAAGCTTTACCCACGGCACTGACGCATTCTGTTTGCTCTTCATGCGACCGCCTAACGAGTTCTCCAACATCGACTTGTTCGCGGCGGTGGTGACCGCCGGCGCGCTGCTGCCGTCGTCAGCGATCGACATGTGTGTCTTGTGGATGGCTTGGTATATCGCTCGCTGCTCTTTCTTACGATGAATTTCGGTCGCGCTCTCCTGCATTTTGCTCCAGAACACTCCGCGACTGCAAAATTTCGTCGTTCGGCTACGACTTTGCGGCGGACCTCGGCAATATCAAGTCCGTGTACGTGTGAACCCTTGCATAACACGCTCTTCGAGGCGATGCTGCTCGATCAGCCCGCTCCATCGGTACATTTACTCATAGCGATCGTGTCTTCTGCTGATGTTGCCAGCGATTTTTCGCTGAATCAGCTGACCAAGCCTTACGCCGGCTCGACCATCTACAGCGCATGCTCCTACACGCTTTGCGCACTCGAGGAATTGTAAGTCGCTCCGTTGGTCTGCTGCTTTGTCAACTTGCCGAGGCTAACACTGGTGTTGTTCCTGTGCAGCAACATCTCTTCCAACCACATGTCGACATTTCCGAGCACCGTGATGAACGTCAAGACGTTGCGCAAACTGTAAGTCGTTTGCACTGACCTCGCTGATTGCTTGCCGCTAAACGTGGCTTGTTGAACTGGATAGGTACATGCAAGGAAACCCGATGCGCGACTGGAACGTGACCACCGATGTGTTCGAGCGCATTGTGAGCCCCGACGAGTTTGTAGCGAACACGCCTGACGAATCCACACTGGTTTGCGACCGCGGTGAGTGGGAGTCTGCCCACGGCGTGAGCTTTTGCGTCTCCAACGACGGCGACAGCACTTCGATCTCGGGCGAGGCAAGTCCAGCTGCATGATGATGCATTCGCCAACCATTTTCCAGCAGTTGACTTATTGATTAAACTCCCGTATCGAAGCAGCCACCACGACGGCTGCGCTCAAATACGCGGCCATCGCTGGTGCGTTGTTAGTCGTGGCACTTGTGGTTATCCTGGTATGGCAGCGACGGCGCTACAATGCTGAGCATCATCAAGGCGAGCACCGATCCAACGGCGATTCATCACGCCGGAACAGGCAGTCATCGGTCATGGGGACGACAACGCGCGGTGAGAACGACGCTGCACGAGCCGCACTTGGCGGCCCGACGCACGGACTACCGCGACATCAAGCTCACCAAGTGCCTCAGCCGTGGCGGCTTTGGGCTCGTGTTCGCCGGCGAGCTGCACGGGCGACGCGTCGCAGTCAAGAAGATGCGCGCAGACCTCGGCGTCGAGTTCCATCAGCTCAAGCTGTTCGTTCGAGAGATCGCACTCATGGCGCGATTGCGACACGAGCGAATCGTCGAGTTCGTGGGCGTTGCGTGGGAGGCGGCGTCGCTGATGGACGTTGCCGCAATCACCGAGCTCATGGAGGGCGGCGACTTGCGTGAGGTGCTGTATTACCACAATGTTCGGCGCCAGAACCACACTCACACCGGTTCAACCTCCTCGCAAGACGAGCAGGAGATGAAAGAAGAGGTCGTCGACAAAGGCGGGGCGTTGACGTGGTCGGGTGCGAAGCTGAAGATTGCGCTTCACGTCGCGCAGGCGCTCGCGTATCTCCACTCGCGCTCGCTGCCAGTCATGCACCGCGACCTCAAGTTCAAGAACGTGCTGCTGACCTCGGAGTTGGACGCCAAGCTGGGCGATTTCGGCATTTCCCGCGAGTGACCCGACGAGACTAACCAGATGATGACAGCGGGCATGGGCACCAACTTCTGTATCGCACCGGAGGTGCTGCTGGGCGAGGACTACGACGAGCGTGCCGACATCTTTTCGTTCGGCGTCATGCTGTCCGAAATTGACACGGACGACTTTCCGTACTGGAACGCAGAGCACCCAGCAGGCGGCAAGGTCGAGGAGGGGAGATCCTGCAGCTCGTCGCGATGAGACGGAAGCGCCCGGCCTTCACGCCTCAGTGTCCGACAGCAATCCTAGCGCTCGCGAGTCGGTGCCTCTCGGTCTCTCCCCACGAACGACCTAGCGCCGTCAAGCTTGCTTACCACTTCGCGCGACTGGAACCCAAGTGGCTCGAACGGCAGCAACCAGAGTCGGTGGACAATGGCTACAGCTTGGATATGGACGGAGTGGCCGAGTATGAAGACGCCGAGTGGATGCTGAACGGGGACTACAGCGACTACAGCGATATGAGCGACTTTAGCGACTTTGACGAGGACAAGAGGATCGACTCGAGGAGGTACCGGTGGCTGGACGACTCGGCGCGCGCCGTGAGGATCCGCCAGGAAGGCATCTACTCGTGACATAGGCACCCGTCACACCCGCCCGTCCGTGGTATTGTACTGTATTATGAAGCTATGTACCGGAGAACATGAAATATTTGCACTAAGGGGAAAAATCAATTTTGTGCCGGGATTTTTGAGGTTCCTTGAATGCGTCATAACTCCTGAGCGGGCAATCCAATAAAAAAAATAAGTGTTGTCTCAAAAGCAGCGTTAATTGGGTGTTTTTTTAAGATTTTTCAACGTATCAACCGATCAGTAGCCGCCTCAAAACTATAGCTTTCCGGCTGTCCTTCA
>JAADXW010001184.1:0-11324 GCA_023337975.1 Phytopythium ostracodes
ACGGCAGACGCGGTCAGTTGTCTCGGATGAGAATGTATTACGAGGCGTTCAAAGAGCGCTACTCACACTAGTAGTGGCTTGCCAGCCATCATGTCGTGCGCCATGGCGTCGCTCAGCACGCCGGCGGCCTCCTGAACTGCGCTTTCGCGGGACGAGTCGACCACGAAAACGACACCGTGCACCTGCAAGTCGGTCACTCACAGCGAGTTCGTTAGTACCTGGCTATTATCCACCGTTGTGCGAGACCGAGAGGATTTGTACGTCGGCGTAGTACTCCTTCCAGACGTTGCGGAAGGCCGGGCCGCCGCCGAGGTCGTAGAAGGTGACGGAGCCCGCGTCGAGCTCGAAGGAGGCGGACGTGAAGCCCGCGCTCGGCACGTGCTCCTTGTCTAGGTCGCCCTGCAGCGTCGACAGCAGTGTCGTCTTGCCCGCGCCGTCGATGCCGATGATGAGGATCACGATCTCAATCGCCACCGTGCTGAACGGAGTGCCCACTGCACCACTAGCCGACGCTGATGCGTCACCGGCAACGTAATCGTAGTGCTGTTCTTGGTTGTTGGCCGTCGACGGTCGACTGGAGGAGTCGGTGAAGTCGTTGATTCCGCGCCAGGGCTTCAAACACACGGGATGCACGCGTGTTTCGGCCTTGCCGTCGTCATATTGGACGGTGAACAGCATGTTGGCGCCCTCGACGGCCTCGATCGCCGTGATGACGCCGCGGAAGTAGCGCGGACGGCCCTTATACCGGCACAGCACCGTGTCGCTGACCTTGTAACAGCTCGCGTCGCTCTGGTTGGACTCAGAGCGGCCAAGCACGATGCGCGCCGCCACCACGTCGTGGATGAAGTCCTTGACGGAGCTGGGCTTCTCGCGCAGGATCTGGCGCGCCAGGTCGTCCATGATGGGGATCACGCTCGTGGACATGAACTCCACCATGGAGCGGCGCGTCGTGAGCTTGTTGGCGTACCCGCCGCCGCTGGCCTGCGTGAACCGGAAGCGCGGGGACTTGCGCTCGTCCACGTAGTCGCAGATGAACTCATAAATGCTATCGGGCTGGTACAACAGCAGCGCCTCGATGAGCGGCATGAGCACCGGGTCCACGTGCTGCCGCAGGTACTCGTGCTCGCCGTCGCTCATCGCGTTCTTGGGCTCCGCTGGCAGCCGATTGGGGAAACACAGACAGCGGTCAAAGACGACGAACAAGCCAACGGATGGGCACCGTAGCGCTCCTGGCGGACGCACCGACTTGGAAGCGCGGAGAGGCCTGCGCGGCCTCGCGCAGTCGCCGCACGCTCATGACGGACGCTCAGGCGGGCCGGACGGGCTGCTGCGGGCGACGCTGGTACCGATCCAGTGTTTATAGTTGTTCGCCGTGGGCAGGAGCCTTCCCGCGTTGCCTGTAGGGCGTCCGGATAGCCGACAAAGACCAATTAAGCGCCCGCCTGCCCGCCGATCATGATGCAATTGATAGGCAGAGTAAGGAGGAGCTGTAAAAATAGAACGCGTTCTATTTTTTGGCAATTAATTGCCGATGCGTCAACATTATGTACCCATCCACGACGCAACGCGACGCACTTATTGAGGAGACCGAGCGGGTGGAGTGAACGCTGCTGAAGGCTACGCCGGGCGATGGCCTGGCCTTAAATCAGCGTGAGAGGAGCGCATTGACAGCGTCACAACCCTACGTGCACTTGGCTGCTGTGGTAGTGGCTGGCCGTGTCGGGCTTGCCCCGAGGTGTCGAGCGCTGGATTCTGCCGTCCAGAGTCTGGTCAGCGAGCAAAATGACTCGCATGATTCTCGTTCGTGGCCGACCGACCTGAGGGCCAGAGTTGGGCTCAATGGCATGTGTGGCAGGTATCTGAAGAGGGTTAAGCTCGCGCAAACGCTTTCCTCCATCACCAATGCCCCAGACCGCCCAAAGCGCTTGCAAAGCGGCGTCAGACTGCTGCGGATCGACCGGTAGCCGCGGCCGTTCACCCAGCAGCGCAAGCTGACCGATCGCGCTGAAGTTGCGTGCTCGCGGTCGCCATCTCGTTCTTGGCGTCTACAGTATGTCTGATGATCCGACACGACACACGAGCGCTTGAGCGTCGAGCCCGCCCCTTGATTTTTTTTCAAGAATGTTCCCGTCGCGCGCTAGCGACCGAACCAGCGCGCAGTTCATGATATAGGCACACGCTCGTTACGGCCCGGACATCCATGGAAGCTCCGCGCGGACAACCACGCGGCGTATGTTTCGCAACTCGTAGTGACCAGCCACAGGCGCAAGAGAAGACCAAGCGAGCAACACAACCGCCGCCCACAACGCGCCGCCGTCCAGCAAATGCCGTTAATGGGCCATAATGAGCGGAGGTATCTCTCGTCCATATAATTTTCCGACCTACATGTACATGTAAGGACCTGTCGGTACCTAGGGCGGTCAAGCCGATCTTCCATTTTCGTGGATGTGTCCCGTGGAAGTGGCGACCGTCATATCTGATCTGGTATGATCCCGCCTTTTCAACCAATCCCCACACGGCATTCCAGTGTTTTAACCAATGATTCGCGTCAGACCCGATGGAACCGAACACCTTTCGAATACAGCGAAGTGTACGGTCCGGGGTCGCCCATCCCAGCTGGTGCTGACTTTGTGGGACGCACCGTGGGATCGGCGGGCACCAGCGCCAAAGCCAAGCCAAAAGGCTCCAGCTTTAAAGGCCTCACATCCAATTTACCAGCGCGCTCGGCGGTCGAACAGAGCGAGCGGAGTGGGTCGCTCTGCTTGCTGCCTGCCGACCCCGAGACCCACCCAGTTGCTGGCGAACGCTGCGGGAAAGAGAACTCGCCCTCCTCTTTTCCCCGCTCTCCCGGCGGGCGAGTCGAGCCGCGGGCCTCGCGCTCACATCTAGATCGTGCGTTTAACGGGCTCGCCGCCTCCCAAGTGTCCTTCCACACACACATCGAGACCACAAGGACGGCCAGACGGCGCGTGGGTTGGCCAGGGACCGCAAGCGAACGAACGGCGCGCGACCGTGAGTTACTATTCATGAACCATATTGGCGACGCTCTTGTTGAGGGACGTGCGCCGGCGCCATCTGTGCGCGCAACTGTTCTTGTCGCACGAGGGGCTCATGGTGGGCGCTCATACATTATCTTACGTCTTGTTTTATGATATGTGACACCAGCATCACCGCACTACACACGCATCCAAGCTTGCGACCGCGGCGTTCTCCTCTCCTATCGACGATCACCGCGCCCGAGCGCCTCGCACACTCGAGTTGCCCAGCATGAGGCGGGTCCTACCAATGACACTACCTCCGGTTCTCGGCCTCCTCCTAGCGCTCGGCATGGACGCCGCCGCAGCTAGCGACGAGCTGTGCGTGCTGCCGAGCCGGAACGCGCTGACGACGAACTGCTACGACGTGTGCAACAGCGCAACGGGGTACCCGCTGTGCATCAACTACGCGCCGCAGTCGGCGCAGAACGAGAGCAGTCAGGCGGGCCAGGGCGACTACTACTACCTCGGCTGCGCGTTCACGGAAATGGACTCGTGCGTGGCCAACGTGACCACCAGCAACTGCGAGCTGCAGTGCCTACAGACCAACAACACGGAGTCACAGGCCTGGGTGCTCAACGTGGCGCAGCCCCAGGAGGACAAGGCCGACACGGGGCTCTTCCAGTACGTCGACACGCTGAGCCTCCCGCCGACGCTCAAGAACCTGTACGTTGCGGTTGCTGCTGCTAACTGTTTGGTTTGGCGTCGGCTGCGATGCAGATCGCTGATGCTCGGTATTTGAATGCTACAGGACGATCGTTGGCGCGACGGGAAGCTCAAGGAGCGTGCCGATGACGTTCTCCGAGACGGCGTTCTTGTCCGGAACGGCGCTCGAGCGGATGTAAGCCTCTCTGCACTTGCGTTGAGGCCGGCTGGGTCTCTCGAGTAGTATTCTAACACGCGTGTTTTTCCTCGCTCCTCTGCCTGATACAGATCGATCATGGACGTGTCGGTCGGCAATATCACAGCCAACATCTTCCCGCCGAGCCTAGAGACATTGTGCGTGCATCTCCGCCGTCGTGTCGTCTTCTCCATTGACCTCTTCTAACGCCGTGGTTGCTTTATGTTCACTTGCCACAGAATCGTTCAGCGAGCGAAGCTGGAGCAGTTTGACCCGCGCGGGAACCGGACGTTCACATCCGTCAGCTACTTGTACGTCCGCAAACAGCCTTCATACATGTCAATGCCTTGTGCGAGCACTTTTAACGCTATTATGTGTGCTCAGGGACCTGACGGAGAACAAGCTTACGGACATCCCGCTGATTATTTATGAGCTGAACAACCTGTCGGCGCTGTACCTGCAAGGGAACTACATTTCGGACGCGCACGTCACGTACGCGCAGTGGCAGTTCCTCGAGTCGCTGGCCGTCTTTGAAGCCAACCTGACCGTGAACGACACGTGCTCGGCGGGCTACGTGCAGAAGAGCTGGGAGCAGAAGAGCGTCTGCGTACTCGCGTCCGACGGGCTGACCGACATCGGATCAGGCTCAGAGGACAGCTCATCGTCTACCGCGAGCGGTATCAAGAGTTCGTCGGCACTCCTGATCATCCTGCTCTTGTCGGCCATCGCGGTCATCGCAGCCATCGGCGGCGTGTTCCTGCTCAAGAAGCGCGTCAAGCGGAAGGCCGCGTCGGCGTCACAGCACCACGACTCTGTTGCCGAGTCGGAAAACAAGCTCAAATCGAGCATGCGCAACCTGCTGGCCGGCCGCTTCGGCTCGTCGACGCACAAGCTTGAGTCGACCGAGATCGAGGAGTCGTACTACGAGCAGGGCAGCGCGGGCGACGTGCTGCGCAAGACGACGTTCAAGGACATCCCGCCGGAGCACGTTACGGTGCTCATGTTCATGACCAGGAACGGAGACGTGCGCGTGTCCAAGGCCGAGTACTTGACGCGGCTGGTGACGCTGCACCAGCTCAAAATCTCGGATGACGTGGGCGAGAACAGCGAGTCGGCGCACTGCATGGTGCCCACCCTGTCGCAGCTCCGTCATCCGCAGGTGATGTCGATCGCCGGCCTCATCTGGGACGACGTACACACCATCTCGGCCGTGTGCGAGTACATGAATCTGGGCACGCTCGAGGACTTCTTGCACAGCTCGGGCCACCAGCTCTCGTGGCAGAACTTCAAGATGAAGGCGGCGTGCGAGGTCGCGCGCGGGCTCATGTACCTGCACAGCCAGCGCAACGTGACGTACGACGGTCTCAACGGCAGGAGCGTCTTCGTCGACAAGGACAAGGGGTGCAAGCTCAACCCGGTGCTGGCCGCGATCCCGTCCGAGCTGGAGCCGCGCGAGTCCATATACGACCCGCCGGCGGACTCGAGGAGATCGCTGCGGCGCTACGACTCGTCGGTCAAGGCCTTCTTCGCGCCCGAGATCCTCGCGGGCGAGGCGCCGCGCTCGTCGTCCGACATGTACGCGTTCGGCGTGCTGCTCGCGCACCTGGACACGTGCGAGAAGGCGGACGAGATGATCCGCAGGTCGTGGCGGCTGCGCACCACGCAGCTCGACACGAACGCGTCGTCCAAGTCGCTGCTAGAAGCGGACAGCGGCCGTAGCAGCAGCTCGCGCCGCAGCTTGGTACCCGGCGCCGTGCTGTCCGCGGGCTCGTCGTCCTCGTCGTCGTCCAGAGGGGACCCCGACAGCTCGCGGAGAGAGACGACCAAGATCGACGACTTGTGCAGCACGAGTCTCATGACCATGTTCACATTCACGGACGAGTGCCCCGCCGTCGTGCGCAAGCTGGCCACCGCCTGCCTGCAGTACGACCCGTCGCTGCGCCCCAGTGCCTCGTACATCGCCGCCATGCTGCACTGTTAGACCACCACTACTGCTACGACTTGTTTGGGAAACGCCAAAGCCATCTAAAGTATAACTCGCTGTTGAATGTAGTCGCGTTGACTATCCCGTCGCCTTATTTGCTGGGGGAAACCGATCCTGTCTTCTTATTTGCACTGGGGTTTCCCCTTGCTGCCGCCTTGCTTTCCCTTTACCTCGCTCATTCCCCGACTTGCGCGCTTCAAGACGCACCCAAGACCAAGACCAGCCGACCAACTGCCTTGCCAGCAAGGGAATCCAGTTCTCTGCTGTCATGGACGGTGAGTATGCGGTATCGTATCTGACGGCCGAGTCGCCCGCCGCTTGCTTGGACACGGCGCGTCTCCACCATAAGCTGGAGACGCTGCGGCACACGACGCTGATGCTCGAGGACGTCGTCCGCGTTTCGCGCGAGCGCCGGGCGCAAATGGAGCGGGACTACCAGCGGGAAGTCGCGCGGCTCGAGCGACTGGCGACCGTCGCGCAGAGCCGACTCGTCGTCGCCAAGGCCGAAACGCACGCGCTACTCCGCGAGTGTAAGTGCAGCGACACTGATGTCTTCCCTAAAGCTTGCGGCTGTGGTCATCCGACTCATGTAGATCATCTATTTGGCAGCACAACAACAACAGCGAAGGGCGGGACGGTTCATCGCGGATAGGAGGCCGGCAATAAGCGCCGAGTCGCACGTAGCGAGGGCGCGCGTATCATTCCCGTGACAAGTTATCAAATGTTGTTTTGCGTCTGACTCTATTCGTATTTCCGGATAAGCGCTGGATTTGAACAGTTGGTTGTCCGGATAACATTTTCACGTTGAAGTTGCTGTCAACCTGACTCCTTCCTCCTATATATAGCGCTCTCGTTCAGTCCGCGACACGAATAGAGTTCGCCGCTTTCGTGAGAGCAGCACACGCGCTCAGCTCTTCGCTATCGCCGAGTAAACGAGCTAGTCCAGCAGGTCCACGGTGCGTGCGACCGACTTCACTGCCCTTCTATGCCGTGTCATGTGTTGGCCAGTGCCGTCGATTGATCAGTGGCGTGAGATAGATAGCGATCATGAACGAGGAGGTTTCGCTGCTGTCCCGCGATGACGCGGTCCCGACCATCAAGGAAGGAAGCGTGGCCGTGCGCGGCCACTTCATCGTAAGTGACATCACTGTGTACATGCTACTGTTGAGCGCTATTACTGATGTGCGTCTGGATTGCGCCGACCAGTGGCGAGACCGATACGTGGTGGTCCAGAAGGGTCTGATGATCGTTCACAGGCGGAAGGGAGGGTCTATCAAGGCCAAGGTGCGTCTGCTCTCACGTCGATTTACCAGCTTCAGTCTTAACCGCGTTGCTTGATGCCGCTCATTGACCGAGATTGTACACGATCAGATAAATCTGTACGAAAGCGGCGTCAAATTCAAATTCCACGACGACCAGTCTCTGATCGTGGTCTCGTCGAGCGAGAAGATCACGGTGTTGGACTGCCGCACTATGACCGAACGCGACGAATGGCTCGGCGCTCTCGTCAGTGCCCAGGAGCGGGTGGGGATCGACCGCGAGAGCAGGGGGCTCATGCTATCGGGGGAGGAGGACAGCGACGATTCGAGTGACAGCACAACGCATAGTCTTGAGCCGGATACTGAAGCTCGACACAGCGTGGACGATGATGGGGACGGATACAACGAGATCCTCCTGGCGCTTCAGGACGTGCGCGACTCGATGATCCAGTGCAACTTGTCGATGAGCGCGGCCTCCGAAGACCTCGTCATGGCGCCAGATACTTCTGTCAGTGATCAACGAGGAGGGCGCAGGCGACACGCAATTGACATGAGCGACGACCAGCAGCGCGCCCAGAGCCTTCAGTCGATCTGCGAGTTCATCGAGGCCGTCGACCACGGCGGACGCGTCGTTTTGTTGCACGCCGGTGTGCTCTCGTCCGCTGGTATCGGCGTAGAAGACGTTCTGCGAGCGTTAGGCGAGAAGCAGCGCGAGAACCCGCAGCGGTCAGCGCTGTCGTCGCCGTCCGCGTCCCAGCGAAAGCAGCACGTGGGCAAGTTTGTACGCGACATGCTCTTCCACCCGATCTACCGCAAGCGGCCGGAAGTGAACAGCGAGGCCGTCGAGGAGATGATCGACCGGTTCTTCCCGCACTGCCGATTGCGGCGGTTCAGCGACGACGTAGAGCACATCCAAGAGCCAAAAGCAGTCGCGCCGCACCCTTCGCCACCTCCCAAGGTCTCGGATTCATCGCTGTTGTCGGTTGTTTGCAGCGATTCTCCGGCCCAAGTAGTGGGCACTCTGCACACTTCACCGCCTACGGACTCCGGGAACCCGTTAACGACGGGGTCCAGTTGGCTGAACCGCCGCAAAAAGATGCGCCACCACTCGTTCCCCAATCTTCTCAGCCTCGCCGGCTTGGCGAAGATGAGTGGCTTGGTGGGCTCAGGTACCGGCATTGTCTCCACCTTTTCCAGTTCTCCTCCTCAGGCGAAGGTGACTCAACCGCGAGAACCAACACATTGCGTGCCGGTCGCTCATGAAAGCGTGTCCGTTCTGTCGATGGCCTCGACTCCATCGCCAAGCACGAGCGACCTAATAGCGCTGACACTGAGCGCGACACCGCCACTTGAGCCGCTCCGGTCGCTGCTGTGGAAGTTCTCGTGCGCCGAACTGGCCGAGCAGCTGACGCTGTTCCATCACCGCCAACTGAGTCGCATTTGCTTGTGGGACTTCCTCCACAACTTACGAAACGCAGCAAGAGAGCTCACGGAGTACTTCAACCGCCTCGTGGCGTTCTTTGTTTGGTCTGTGCTGGTCGAAGACACCGCGAAGGACCGTGCCGAGGTCGTCGAGGCCATCATTTCGATCGCCCACGCCGCCAGCTGCCCGCCACTGCTCAACTTCCACCTCGTGATGATCTGCGTCGGGTGTCTCGGCGACATGCCGCTCATGCGCTCCCGGTTGCCGCTGACCTGGAAGAAGGTGCGCGCCAGGTACAAGGCGCTTCTAACGAAGCTGCGAAAGCTGTGCGACCACTCTGGCGGGTTCGACAATTTGAAGCGCAGGCAGAGTGAGGAGGCCAGTAGGCCAGTGCTTTTTTCGACTTCGTCGGCGTCTGCGAGCAGCAGCAGCTTTGTGCCGTTCATCGGTGTCATTGGCATCGCGCTCGAGAGGCTGCGGACGTCCAGCTACTTCACTGCCACCAAGACACTCGACCTGGAGAAGCTTGAGCGCCAGTACCTCGCGCTTCGAGTGTTAGAGACGGCCATCATGAGGCCGCCGCCGAGCTGTCGCCCTCGTGAGAGCAGTGCATCCAGCGCCAACAGCGTGGACAAGACTGCTTCAATTGGCACAACCAGCAGAGACGCTACCGTGTTCATCCAGGGCTTCGTGCAAGCCATAGACGTGGGGTTTGCGACTCCACGACTGCACAATCTACGGTCGCAACAGATCCTGGCGAGTGAATGCTCGTCGATGTCTTCCTCGTCTTCTGACTCGCGGATAGCCTCCGCATTCTACCTGTCAGCTTCACGGACAAGCTGGAACACCCAGAGTGTGGCGTCAACTACGGCAACTTCGGCTTCGTCCCCGCCCTCTGCGACTCGCTCGTCGTTGTCGTCGTCGACTCTGTCTACGGGCGACGACTTTAATTCGTCGTTTCTGTCCTTCCGACTCATTTGCGAGCTCCTGGCCACGATCCCTGATGCCCGAGAGCGCGTCGACATCGCGCTTGAAGGGCTCCTCGCGGACGAGCGGCAACCGGCCGCGCGGTTCGTGCGCCGGTTTTGGCTCGAGCTCAAGCACAACATGGCGATGCGGTCGGCGATCGCGACGCTCCAGGGCCTCCGCGACTGCGTGGCGACGCTGCTTCGCGACGTGCTGACGTTCAAGGCCGTCGAGTTCATGCAGCTGAGCGGGCTGGACGCCTCCTCGGCGGATCTGAGGCGAGCGGTATACGCCAAGCTGGTGCGTCTCGTCACGCAGCCAGTCTACGCGTGGGTCGTCGCGAGGGTGAGGCTCGCAATGGCGACGGAGGACGCCAACGTTCGCGTGGCAATCGAGAGACATCGCCAGCACCAGCCGCACGACAAGCAGCGGGCTGTTGCTGTTAAATATCTTGGTAGACCCAGCTCGCCGATGGACTTGCTTGAGCAGCTTGTGCAGGTAACAAAGCGACCTGCAGTCACCTCCGAGGCCTCTCAAGTTGGCAACAAGGATGAGGACGGAGATGTAGTGGCGCTGCTGGAGGTGCTGGAGCTGTACGACGGCAGCTTCGTGAGCGCTCACGCCGCCAGCACCGCGTTGCTCTTGCAGCAGTTGCTGGACCGCCAACACCTGGAACCGGACGAAGCGGCGGCGCTAGACGCTTACGACCGATCACTTTCGCGGCTGCTCTCGGGGGCAGACTGTGGGTTGTGTGGCCGTGATCAAGGGCGGTACTGTAGCGGCTCCATGTACAATAGCTGACAGGCATCCAGAGCAGGCGCCATCCTCCGGCCGTCGAGTTATCAGAACCGAAAGGTCGCCAAACCACAAGTGACTGTTGCACCCGAAGGATGCGTATCATGATCATATCATTACCCAGCGGGCGTACGTGTGGCTGACGTCGCTCTACAGCGCCAGGGACGCGCCGGTTCGCGCCATTTAATTGCATCGAGTGCATGTACATTGCATGGCGCTGCGCTACACTACATGGGACCAAGCGCCGGCGCTGATTCTCCGGATTGCGCTGGCGAGTCGCGCGCCGGATTATCCAGTGACCGATTTGGCCGACACGTTCCGCTGTTTTCTGGACATTTTTGATCCAGTGCACTTTTACGAACGTTTCTGTGCGAAAATATTGATGCTGGTGACTGAAATTGCTCTGGACGGCGAAATGCAAACTGAAAAACATATTTTGGGTGCGTTTTCCTCAGGTTTCTCTTTCACCCATGTGTTTCACTTCACCATGGCGGTTTCTCGGGGCTTCAAGTTTTGTTGCACGCCCCCAGCAGGCGAACCCGGTTATGCAGCATAACATGCTCTCCATCGCGAAAGGGTTGTGTACCCCGCAATCCGACAACGAACCCTACCCTTCAATCTCAAATCTTCTCTTTTCATCCAATCGTCATCTCAAATGGACACTCAATCAACGCAATGATTGGTCGAAACCCCGTCTTCCGCCTTGGATCCACCCGCTTCCCCAGATCACTGCTTCTGTCCTGTCGCTTGTCCACCAAAAGGTGCACCCTGTCTGACGCTTGACCCCACGTGACGGGGTTACGATTCAACCCCCAACGCGACATACAGTACAGTACGATTATCGATCAGAAAGCCGCCGCGCTTCCCTCCCTCCCCCTCGGAAATGCCACCCGCGCTCCTCCCATTTTCCTCAAAGCGAGCGACCGCGATCTCTCCTCCATCTCCGTCCGCTTCTCCGCGGCGGTCGGCTCGGCCGCATCGTGTACATCAAAGAGCACGCTGGGGGGGGGGGGGGGGGGGG
>JAADXW010001185.1:0-11318 GCA_023337975.1 Phytopythium ostracodes
ACAAACGCACTCGTCGGGAGCTCGTGCGCACTGCGAAGCAGCGTGGAATGACGTCGCGACGGCTGAAAGTGGAGCTGAACTTGCCTGTTTCGGATCGTACGGTACGGCGGGAGCTGCGGAAGGTGCTGTACATGAAGTGGGGCAAGCGCACGAAGACACCCAAGCTCACGGCCCGACATCGTGAGGCTCGGCGCGACTGGTCACGGAAGATAATCCGAGAGCGCACCGACTGGTACCGCGTCGTTTTCTCTGATGAAAAGAAATTCAGCCTGGACAGTCCTGGTGGAGCTCAATACTACTGGCACGACCTCCGCATCGAGGAGGAGACGTTCTTCAGTCGCCAGAATGCCGGCGGATCGATCATGGTCTGGGGCGCCTTTTCGTCGCGCGGGACGACGCCGCTTGCTGTCCTGTCAGGACGGCAGAACTCGTTCGACTACCAGCAGACTCTGACTACTCATTTGCTGCCCTTCGGCGACGCGATTCACGACGGCAACTTCGTCTTTCAGCACGATAATGCCAGTATCCACTCCTTGCACGCTACTAAGGATTTCCTACAAGACGTGAATGTGAGCGTACTGGAGTGGCCAGCGCTCTCGCCTGATCTCAACTCAATTGAGAGCGTCTGGGGTGAGCTCGTGAGGGCGATTTATCGCGATGGGCGGCAGTTTTCTATAGTGGAGGAGCTGAGAGTGACAGTGCTCCGTGAGTGGGTGAGGCTTGACCTTTCTCGGCTCCGTACGCCCGTGCAAAAAATGCCTGATCGATTCAGTGATGTGGTAGAAAGGCGAGGTGGAAAGACAAAGTACTAGAGCCATTCAGGCTGTTCTAGAACCTTCTAGAAAGCTAAATAACATGGGGTGTTTGGAAATCTCATTTACTTTTGACCACCCTGATTTTCGACCCCACTCTGATTCGACCTCTTACTCGATCCCAGTGCGGAAAAAAATGCTGCCATCGTGTCAAATACGCTTTTAGGAGTATTTCGGCCAATTTTGAGCTTTCTAGAGTTCCTATTGGCTGATAATCACGCGAAAATCACGACCTCATACTTTTGGCCAGGACTGTATAATTATGGCGCGCACTTTGGCATCGTTTTGTAACACGCACGTCAGTTACAAACACTCGTCAATTAATACCGGTATTCGACTAAGTATCGGTACCGCGTCGAGAAACCGGTATTTGAAGACCAGTCCTCTGTGGTGTCACAAACCGAGTCATCATTCCGACTCTTGCTGGGTGCCTATCACGACGGAAAGGACGACGCGTACGATGGACTTTGACGACGACGTGCCGGAGCTGCTGCCGGCGGACGCGGCGATGGCCGCCGCTCCTGCCGCTATTACCAGCACTGCTACCACTGCCGCCGCGTCTTCTGCCAAGGCGGGGGTGCCCGTGACGATCCTGTCAGGCTTCCTGGGCGCGGGCAAGACGACGCTGCTCAACTACATCCTGACGGCGCGGCACGGCAAGCGCATCGCGGTGATCGAGAACGAGTTTGGCGAGCAGGTGGGCGTGGAGCGGCTCGTGGCCAAGAACGGGCGCGACGGGCAGGTCTTCGACGGCTTCTACGAGCTCAGCAACGGCTGCATCTGCTGCTCGGTGCGCGACGACCTGGTCAACACGCTAGAGCGGCTGCTCGAGGTGCGCGACCGCTTCGACTACATCCTCGTGGAGACCACGGGCATGGCCGACCCGGGCAAGGTCGCCTCCATCTTCTGGGTCGACTCGGAGCTCGAGGGCCGCATCTTCCTGGACGGCATCGTGACGCTCGTGGACGCCCCGCGGATCGGGTTCCTGCTGGGCCACCCGGACTCGCAGCGCGAGGCGTTCGCGCAGCTGGCCTACGCCGACCGTGTGCTGCTCAACAAGCGCGATCTGGTGGGGGACGAGGCCCAGCGCCAGGCCATCGAGAAGCAGATCGCCGGCATCAACGGCATTGCCAGGGTCTCGTGGACGCACCGCGCGCATGTAGACCTTGACAGCGTGCTGAATATCCGCGCCTTCACGTCCGAGCGCGCCGCCGCCGTCGAGCAGCAAGTGCATCAGCTGATCCAGCAGGACGAGGACATGGACGGATGCGACCAGTGCAACGGGACGGAACCTCACTCACACCCACACAAGCACGAGTCGGTCCACACTGGCGGCATGCAGACAACGTGCGTCACCATCAGACGCGGGCCGCTGAATCAGGAGAAGCTCGAGCGGTTCCTCGGTGAGCTGCTCTGGGAACGTGCGAACGCAGAGGAGAATGCTTCTCAACGGCAGCTGCTGTTCCGCATCAAGGGTGTGCTGTCCGTCGCTAACGAGCGCAAGAAGTTCATCCTGCAGGCCGTACACGAACTGTTCGAGGTCTACGAGTCGGACGAGGCGTGGCCGGACAACTCGGCCAAGGTGTCGCGCATCGTGTTAATTGGGCTGAACCTAGAGAAGCAGTGGCTGCAGAAGCAACTGGAGGCGTGCGTCGACGCCGAGAGGTGAACTATTCGTGATGCACAGGCAACTGTTGATTGCGTTCACGCTTAACACGGATTGTTTTGTTGCTCAAAGCTCAACACCGTCGGCCAGCGGATGTCCACGTCGTGGTGGCGACGGCAGCGCCTGAAGGTGAACACCGTGTCGCACTTACCGCTAACATTGGCAGCCAAACGTTATGAGTTGGAGACGCCTCAACGGTCAGTGAACCGTTGCGACTCGTAGCGATGACGGTTGGGTTAAGCGTCACAGGGCCAGCAGCCAGGGTTGAAGCGTCCGTTGATCATCACAAACAGCCGCATCCAGCATCCAGCGTCTCGCCTTGTGTGTTAATAATCTATCACCGTCACCCCGCTGTTTCGCACCGAAGACCCCAGTTCAAGACGCCTCACGATGGACAAGCCGCCGCTGCGCAAGACAAGCGCGACGCCGGAAGTGACGGCAGACGCAAGTGGCAGCTTCTCGCAGAGCGCGATCCAGCAGCTCAAGCTCGGCACTGCTTTCGACCCGCACTCCCGCGGCATCCAGCTGTGGGACCAGTTCCTGTTGCTCTGCTTCCTGTTCGAGATGTTCCTGCTTCCGTTCGCCGTTGCTTTTTCCAGTGACGAAGGAGAGCATGGAATCGCGCTCCTAGTTGGCAGCACTGACGCCTCGGTGTCGCGTCCTCCGGTTCTCCCACGCGCATTCTACTCGGCCGAGGCGCTGTTCCTGCTCGACTTTTACGTGCGCTTCAACATGGGCTACTACGCGCATGGCAACATTCACCGGGACAAACGTCAGGCACGGCGCAACTACGTGTACTCCGTCGGGTTCATCCTCGATGTTGTCGCGGCAGTGCCTCTCGCGCTGGCGCTCAAGTCCACCGGCGTCCACTGGGCGTGGCTCGAGATGCACAAACTGGCGCGCGCGTGGCGTCTTCCGCGCTATTTTGCCAACCTGGATGACCTGTACGCCAAGCACTTTATGCTGCTCAAGCTGCTTAAGGTGCTGGTCGCCACGGCCTTTATCGCGCACGTGTTCGCGTGCGCCAAGTTCGCGCTTGCTGATCCAGTTACTGACATGGCATCGACGTCGTTGGTGTACGCCAAGTCGCTCTACTGGAGCCTCGGACTCATCACGGGCGAGTTGGAGGGCGCGCTGCCCACTCGGAATGACGAGCTCGGTTTCACCATTGTCGTGGCGTTCGCCGGGTACTCGCTGTTCGTGTACATGTGCGCGACGTTCTTCGTGCTGTCCAAGTCGGAGAGCAACCAGGCGATGGTGGCGCAGGCGCGCATCAACCAGCTCAAACACCTGCTCTCGTTCCACCACGTGCCCGAGAACCTCCAGGACGAGGCCGTCGAGTACATTCAGCGTCACTACACGGACGTCGAGTCGAACGACCGCGGCGTCGTCAAGCTGCTGTGTCCGTCCATCACCAAGGACATCCACGTGCAGCTGCTCAAGGGCATGATGGCGCGGATCCCGCTCTTCCGCGGGTGCAGCGAACAGTTCATCGTAGCGCTGACGAGTCTGCTGGAGCTCACGACCTACGCAGCGCGCGTCACGCTCTTCAACGCCGGCGATCGCGGTGACTACATGTATGTCGTCAACTCTGGGGTCCTTCACATCCTCGTCAACGGAGACAAGGTTCGCGAGCTGCGCAAAGGCGACTTCTTTGGGGAAGTGTCGGTGTTTTCGTCTCGGGCACGCACCGCAACTGTCGTGACAGCGTCTTACTGCACGCTCTACCGTCTCTCGCGCTTCCACATTGAGCGCATTCTCGAAGGATATCCCCACTACGCAGCGCTGATCGCCGCCGTGATCGATGAGATCGTCAACCTGCGACAAGCAGTCATGGCTCAAGGCAAGCCCGCCGCCGCAGGAACCGGATACGACACGGACTTCATGCTCACGACGTTGTACCAACTTTCCACCAAGCAGGCGGCCCCACGGAGGCGGCGGCAGTCACTGCTGCAGCCCAAACTGTGGTCGACCAAGAAGCCGTCGCTTCATCGTAGCAAATCCTCGCAAAACGTGTCAATGTCGCGGCGCGAAGCCGAGTGGGAAGAACTCGACGATAGTGACGTCGGCAAGGCTCTTATCGATGCGACGCAGGCTCATCAACCCGCAACTAAACCGCCGCCACGCCACAAGATCGTGCGCAGCAAGTCGGTGCTCGCACATCGGATCTCGCGCGGGCTGTGGGGTCTTGGGGGCGCCAGCGGCGGCAGCCGCGCGGATCTGCGTGTGCCTCCGGTGAGACTGCGCAACCTGAACGGCCGAGTCAGCCGGACTGTCCCTCAGGCGGCCATCCAGGGATTCTACGACAACCAGTCGCAGCTGATGCACGAGCAGGCCGAGCACCAACGAGGTGGCTCCTCTGCGTTGGTCAAGAAACTGCTTCTGCCCAAAGGAATCGACCGGGCGTCGGCGGTGCGCAAGTGGTGGCTCGCCTTACTCCAGCTGCATCTACTAATCAACTGGGTCTACATCCCACTGCTGCTAGCATTGCCCGCTCTGGACACGCTGAACGGAAGAATCGTTGCGCTCTACGTCATCACTGACCTGATGCTGCTGGCGGACATGTACCTGAGCCTGCACCTCTCGTTCACGACGTCCGACCAGGAGAAGGTACTTGATCCCGTCCAGACAGCGGCGTATTACATAAAGCGCGGGCTTATCCTGGACTTACTGTGCGCGTTCCCGTTTGAGATCATCCTGGCGTTCGCGCACGTGCCAAGGCCGGCGCTGTTGCGACTACCGCGACTGCTCCGCGTGTGGCGACTCGGTAGCCACGTGGAAGAGGCCAACCGGTCGTTCAGTGCTGGCAACATGAGCAGGCTCGCGTTCGGTGTAGTCGTCTACTTAATGTCGTTCCACCTCGTCGCGTGCATCCATGCTGCTATATCGACAAGCGAGATCGGGTCGGGCTCTGTTCTTGGGTTTGACCAAGGCCCCGACAGCATTTCGACGGGCAGTTCTGCGGTCGAGCAGTACACTTGGTCGTTGTACTTTGCGACGGCCACGATCACGACGCTCGGCAAGTACTCGCAGCCAAACGGCGCGGCACAGTACGCGGTGACGCTCGTGCTCATGATGTGCGGCTTCTTCACGACCGCGGTGATTGTCGACAACGTCCAGAAGCGGTTCACGCTGTCGGCGCTCGAGCAGAAGGAGTTCCTGATCCTTCGCGCGCGCATCCAGACGTTCCTGCGCAGCCAGGTGTTCCCTGCGATCGTCCACCAGCGCGTGAACGCGTTCCTAGACTTTTGGTGGTTCTCCCATCGTGGCGCCATCGCCGGCGAACTGATGAGCGAACTGCCTGACACAATCAAGCGGCCGGTGCTGCGGAGTATGTGCCAGCCAGCGCTCCAGACGCTCTCGCTCCTGACTGGAGTACGCGAGGTGCTCGATAGCTTGGAGCACGCGTTCGTCGACAACGCCAAGTTCATCCTGTACGGACAAGGGGAGATGGTGTATCGTCAGGGAGAGTACGCTAGCGGGCTCTTTTTCCTGCTGGAGGGCGAGGCCTTTGTGATCGCGGACGGTACCGCGCCGCGTACTCTGGTCAAGGGCGGCTTCATCGGCACGGCGTCGCTTCACTTGAGCGAGACCTCAGTGAGTTACGGAGAGCGAGTGACGGCGCGGAGCGGCTGCGTCATGGTGTTCCTCTCGCGCGAGCACCTGGACGAGATGCATAAGGTTTTCCCGACCTTGTCAATGGCGCTCAAAGCCCTGGAGAAGCGGCTGCAAGGGACCAAGCTCACCAAACCTGAAGAAGCGACCGTCAGCTTAACGGGGGCACGCACGACTTCGATTCGCGACTCGCGAGAGGTCAAGATCCTGCGGCGCCTGGGCTTGGCGGACCTCGTATTCGACCCGGACGACATGCTCACGGCCGCCTGGAAGGCGTGGGTGTTCTTCCTGATCGTGGCGCAGAGCTTCCAAGTCGTCATGAACATTGGCTTTCGCGTGGACAGCGAGGACCAGGCGGGATCCGACGCTATCCTCGTGCTCATCGAACTGTTCTTCATGCTCGACTTATACTTCTACTCGCGCCTCGGCTACTACGAGTACGGCAACAAGATTATGGACTGCCGCCGGGTCCGTGCGCGCTACTTCCGCTCGTACCAGTTCGCCATGGACGTAGCCGCGCTGCTGCCACTGTTCGTCGTGAACTGGGTCGTCCCGGCGCGGCAGGAGCTCATCAATGTCAACAAGCTGGTGCGACTCGTTCGTTTGCCGCACGCGTTCCGCCGCCTTGAGCAAAAGCATCCCAACGTCACGCTCATGCTGCGATTGTTCAAGCTCTTGCTGTACTGCGTGGTCCTGTCCCACCTGCTCGGGTGCGTCTGGTTCAGTTTTGGGTTTACCAATTCTTCGGCGAGCTCGTGGTTGCCGCCCGCGTCACTAGCTACCAGTACGTTGGGAGTGCAGTACCTCGCGTCGCTCTTCTGGTCGTTCGGCGTTCTCTCGGGCTCCAACCTGTCCGCAGTGCCCGAGACGCCTCTGCAGTGCGTCTTCACCGTGGTCGTGCTCTTCTCGGGCGTCTTGATCTTCTCGTTCGTCGTGGGCCACTTGTCGGACGTGGCGGAGCTCGTGAACGCCGACACGCGCGACTTCAACGTCAAGCTGAGCTCGCTCCGCCACCTGCTGAATCACTTTCGGCTGCCGCCGTCGATCGAGGGCAAGCTCAAGACGCACTACTTCTTCCAGCGGTACCACACAATCACTCAGGAGCATATCCTCGAGCGGTGTCTCCCGCCGTCACTGCTGACAGAGATCCGCCTCGTGCACCTCCACCCCATGATCACCAAGGTCGCGTTCCTCGCGGGGATGGAGGGGTCCGTGACGCGCATGCTCATTGCGCAGTTCAGCCAGGTGCTCATTGTCAAGGACCAGTTCGTGTTTCGCTACGGGGAGGAAGACAGCGACATGTACTTTATCTTCACGGGCATCGTCGAGATCTTCGTGCCGACCGAGACGCTGCGCCGTCGGCTCTCGAGCGAGCTAAAGCTGCAGTCGCTCACGTCGCCCGAGCGCCTGTCGTTCTACTCGTACTTCCCGAGGATCGACCCGTCCAAGCCGCAGGCCATGTCCCAAATGAAGAAGGTGAACGAGCTTAGCGCCGGCGGGTACTTTGGCGAGGTCGCGCTGTTTACGAGCAACCCGCGCAGCGCCCACGCGCGCTCCAAGACGTCGTGCGTGCTGTACAAGCTGTCTCGACGCTCGCTCGAGCTCGTGTTCGACCGGTACCCGGAGTGGAAGAAGAAGGTGGTCAAGATCGTCAACATCCAGCAGGAACAGCAGCACCTGAAGAACTTGTACCTGCAAGAGCAGCAGGAGACGTCCATGCGAGCGAACGTTGGCGCTGGCCGGACAGATGACGACGCTCGTCCGCGTTCCAACTGCGTCAAGAGCTTCGCTGAGAACCTGGCAGGACCACCTCGCTCAAGGCGTCGACGGTCGAGCCAGGTGTCTTCTATCGCGTCCGTTGCATCGTCGGCGGAGTCTTTTGTGGGGTTAGTGAAGCAACAGCCAGCGTTGGTGGCCAGCAAGTCCATCCGACTCAACCCCGCGACGGAGAAGGAGTCAATGCTCTGGATCGACCGTCTGCTGCAGTGCACCGAAGCGCAGAGCGAGTTCCACCTGCTGTGGCTGAAGGTCATGTGCGTCGCGACCATCTCCATGGCCGTCGCAATTCCCTACCGCAACGCCTTTGACGACCTGGAGCGCTTCACATCGCTGCCTTTGGCTGAACGGGCGATGGAAGTCATCTGCGAGCTGCTGTTCGCATGGGATATCTGGATCAACTGGAACATGAAGGACAGCGCGCAGTCCATGGAGCTGTACGAGCGCCAGTACAGCAAGGCATACCGGAAGCGGCAGCTGTGGATCGACGTGGTGGCCGCGTTCCCCATCGACCACTTCCTGGCGGACTTTTACGTCTCGCCGGCGCTCCGGACCAACCGGTGCGTCAAGCTGCTCAACTTCCCGCACTACATGAGCGAGATCAGCCGCAGCAGTGTCGCCTACGAGCGCACGCGCCTCTGGACCATCGGCATCCTGTGGGTCGTGCTCACGCACTGGTGCGCCTGCGCATACTTCGCCGTCGCGCTGTCGTCCGCCACCACGAGCGAGAAGTCGTCGTCATGGGATAGCTGGGCGCCTCCGAACGACATTTTGTTCCTGACCGAGAGCGACGGTGGGCTGTCGACCAAGGTGCTGATCCGCCGCTTCCTCCGCAGCCTGTTCTTTGCCGTCGCCGTGCTCTTCAAGCGCGGCAAGATGTTCACGCCGGACGACGGGTACGAGTACTTCTTCACGATCGTGGCGGCGTTCGTCGGCTTCTTCCTCCTGGCGTTCCTCGTGAGCGAGATCGCCAACCTCTACGTCTCGTACATCAACAACGAGGTGGACTTCCGCACCATGCACGTGGCGGTCGACCAGTACCTGGAGCGGTGGCAGATCGGCCCGCGGCTCAAAGCGCGGTGCCACGCCTTCCTCTCCTCGCTTTGGAGCTCGCATCGTGGAGTCAACTACCGCGCCATCTTCGACGAGATCCCTCCGGTGCTGCGCACCGAGTCGGTGCTCCACATCGCCAGCAAACCGCTGACGGCGTTCTGCGACAGCATCTTCCGCCCGTTCACGACGCTGAGCCCGCAGGACCGCGACATGGACGCGCTCATGCACGCGATCGCGCAGCACCTGACGTATCAAGGGTACCCGCGCGACGAGAGCGTCGTGATCGAGGGCAGCGTGTCTACCGAGATGTACTTCATCGCGAGAGGCACGCTCATCTCGTACGTGAACAACGACGCAACCCACAGGTCGTCTCTGACGGGGAGAGCAGGATCCCGCACCGTGCTGTCCACGTACTCGGCGGGCGACTTCTTCGGCGAGGAGGGACTGCTCGGCTACTCGGTCATGACGTCCACGGTACGCACCGTTCGCGCGTGCGACCTGCTGGCGCTGAGTTCGGAGGCACTGCTGCAGGTGCTGCTGTCGATCCCGCTGTTCCATTCGGCGCTCGGGATCGCCGTGGCGTCCTACCGTGACGTTTGCAAGCGCTTGCGCGAGCACTCGGACGCGTCGAGTGAGTGGGGCGACGTGCTGCTGGAGACGCTGAGCAAGCAGAAGGCGCTGTGGCTCGAGGAGGCGCAGCAGCTCGCGAACGACGCGGACGAGGCGGCGAACGAGGACGCGTGGAAGGTGACGGGCTACAAGGGCGGCCAGCGACTCGGACTCATGAAGATGGCGACGCCCAGCGAGTGCCTGCAGACCTTCGACAAGCTCGTGCGCGTGATCGTGGCGCGCGGCATCCAGAGCGACCGCATCGTGTCCATGCAAAGCTCCACCTGGTACTTCCCCGACAGCTTGCCCTTCATAACGGCCACATCCTCGCTCGTCGCGCCGCTCGGCATGCCCGCGACCGAGGCGTCCGACGCCAGCAGCATCATGCGCGCGCAGCAGCGGCGGCACATCTAATCTCACGAAGGAGGCATGAACTGGACACCGAGGACAGGCACAGCGAACGAGCATAAACATGGATTGACGCCCGCATGGCTATCCCCAGGATGGGATCGAATTGGATCTGGCAGGTTCGCTCGCCAGTGAGGCGTGATCAACGCTGACCGCGTTGAAGAAGGACACGGGGACGAAGCGCAATCCGTTGCACTGGAGACCTGCCAAGCGTGATACTGTAACCTGGGTTGAACTTCGCACAGAAGGCGATGCGACTGCTGTACAGATGCGCGTGATCCGGAGCCGCCGGCGGGCCCTCGCGGCATGAGAGGGGCCTGCACAACTGCCGGAGATGCTTGTCGTCGCAGGAGGCGGGCGTTTACAGCACCAAAGGAGCACCCCCATTACAGTCAGCCCTCTAGAAATGCAAACCACTCCAGGCTGATCCCCTCCCACAACTAATGAAAAGGGTGATGGTGATCGACATGATTTTAGTTAACTGAGGATCGGCGGATAAAGTGTATCTTCGGGACAACGCAAAACCTCACCTATGACAGTACAAAACGGTTGAAGTCGACTAAAAGTTATCGCAGTTCGACGAGCTCGATGCCAACCGAACACGCTCCTTACCAATTCACAACATTTTGCAACTTCCATCATGACCAACACACCGCCGAAGCAGTACAAGTGGTTGACGCGCGCGCAGAAGAGAGCCACCTGCGACCATGCGGGGGCGGTAGGCACCGTCAAGCCGTTGACGACGGCCGCCCTCGTAGAGTGGGCGGCCACGAAGTTCAGCATCCCTCCGTCGTCCCAGGCAACGATCTCGAAAGTCCTCGCTCGTCCGACCGACTATCGAGACGCCGCGAGACCAGACGACCCACGCAAAAAGGCCACGCCCGCCCCCGTCGCGGCCTTTGACAGCCGTATCAGGCGCGTCTTTGATGATACGAACGGCAAGATGGACATCACCGGCGCGATGATCGTGACCGCTCGAACCGTGACCGCCGACAACACAGGCACGGAGGTCACTCACACCAATTTCTCCAACGGCTGGCTCCTGAAGCTCCAGCGGCGCCAGGGCATCTCGCTCAAGCGCAAGCACGGCGAGGCCGGGTCCGTCAACCAGGTCGCTGTACAGGCAGGACGTGAAAAGATGTGACGGTTGACGGACCCGTACGCCCGCTGTGACGTGTACAACATGGACGAGACCTCGTACTACTACCAGTACTAGGCGAACGTCACGTTGTCCTCGAAGGCCAAGGTCGCCGGCCGGAAGAAGAACAAGAGCTGGCTGACTCTCGCGCTCGCCGTCAACGCCGACAGATTGGACAAGTTGCTGCCGGTGTTCATCGGGACGGCGGCGCGCCCGGTCGCTCTGCGTAATCACTTTGAGA